>JAOWBW010000049.1:360000-632989 GCA_026119855.1 Campanula takesimana
CTAAACCACGGTCTAAATCACAGTCTGAACCAAATCAAACCACGACGGTTTCGTTTGGTTCGGCTTGAACTTTTTCGTGATTCGGTTCGGTCTGAAATTTTCCTAAACCGATGATTAGTAGTTCGGTCTCTAGGGCTGAGACCGAACCATTTACACCCCTAGTAAATTTTGAATTAGTTTGTTTGCATCTCATCTTAGTCAATAACAAGAAGATTAAGTGAATTCAATAGTATTCTTGTCCCAACTGCCTAACAGTTAAATTGATAATTATTAGACTGTTCATTAAAAGTATGATTATCTTTTCGCTCCATCCACACTATCAGAAGCCTTCTATTTGAATTAAACTAAATCTGAGTTGATGAAGTAGTTGGATTAATAGGCAAGTTATATATGACCGCTCTAAATCCAACTCAATGACAATTTTTCTTAAGAATCCGAAATTTGACTTTAATCACATAATTTGAAGACCTCCTCCCCTCCCCCCCCCCTCCCCCCTCTCCCTCTCTTCTTTGCTTTTTTTTTTGAAAGTTTGTATCATATCATTTAAGACAATTGTCATCGTGTTACAAACTCTTATCAAGTCTATTACAGATCTATTGCCATATCTATTACAAATTCCTATATTACAATCTATCATAGTGATACTTGCTGCTCTAGAAATCACTCGTAAACCTCCAACAAAGTGTAGGCCACTTAATTATTGGGGAGGGAAATCGAAATTGGGACCTCCCAAAGGAAATCCCAAGCCGGTACCGCTTGGCCAAAGCCTCGCAGGTCCTCTCTTCTTTGCTAAATTGGTGAATGTTGGAAAAACAAGAATAAATGCAAGTGAGGTCCATGCTTTCCTAAGAAAGATGTCATAATATGATCCAACTCTTTGGGCATTGAGAAAGGAATAAGATTGCTTTAAGTGGTCCAAATCAAGAATTTGTGTCATTTTATTTTCCTTTTTTACCAAAAAAAAATGAAAGAAAAAGGGAAAGAAAAGAAAAGAAAAGGTAGAGAAAGTCATGTGGATCAATAGTTACATGGTGATTGTATTACTTCTTGGGCCAAGACCATTTCCATATGAAAACATGCCAAAGTTTAAAGATCTCAACAAGGTAGGTCAAAAAGTGTTCATCTATTTTGAAGTACTTATTGGGACCAAAAACCCACTAAAAATAAAAATAATTTTTTTATACATTTATTGTCCTAAAACTAGTTTCCAAATGCTTACATTTGAAAGGGATCTTTAAGTTGATATAGGGTTTGATTCCACTCACAATCACAACTATAAACATTCATTTTCCTTTTCCATCATTGTCCTCACATGGATTCATTCCAACCCCAATAAAATTAATATTAACATTTTACTTTTTTAATCAACTTGATGAAATTTTAATCAAAATTCCATATTGTTTTAAGGATTTTCATAAAAATCGTTGAAATTTATGAAAATAGTTAAAATATTATGTTCACAATTGTTTTGAAATTATTTTATAAGCTTACAATAATTTCATAAAAAAATATTAAAGTTAAAATAGAAAAGAGGAGAAATTTACAAAAAAATAAAAATGGAACCAAGATTGGGAAGGTAGGTAAGGAGAAGATGGGTGAAGTTAAAAGGTGTGGGTCAATGATTTGTACTGGTTTAAGGCAGCCAAGGAAGGAACACCAACCAAATTGGTCTCCACATGGGAATGGGGTTGTGAATTATATTACTACAAATAAAATAATTAATTGCTTCTTCCAGTCATACTCTTCCTGCCTTTCTCTCCCCCCACTCTCTTTCACACACACACACACGCACACAACACACACACACAAAAAAACTCTCCATTTTGGCACTAAAGGAAAGGAGGAGAATACTCGGTCGGTCTCAGACTTATCGCAATTAAACATGAATGTATATGGATAAAAGAAAATATGCTGAAAATGTAAGTGTTGTGAGTGCGTATGAGAGAGAAAATAAGTTAGTAGATACAAGTAGTTGTTGTGAGTGGGTAGGAGGGAGAAAATTAAACATTTTAAATAAATATTAATTAGTATGAAGCTAAAAAAACATAAATAAATCGCGATTAGTATGGAACTGGGGTTACAATATTGTGTTGCTGTCCATAATAATAAACACTATAAAAAAAAAAAAAAAAAAATGAACCCTCCTAACTAGAATTTGGACTTCACAAATGCTGAACTAAACTTTATTTACACATTTAGTGACAAAATTCATTAAATAATTTTCAATCTCCTAATACTAATACAGTAGTCCGTATTAATTTAGTGAAATTTGTTTATATTATTAAATAAATGATATCCGCTGTTGCTACAAAGTGGTTTGTGTAGTTTAAAAGAAATGTGGAAAACGCCAAGATTTAAAATTGGAAATGGATATGGTTGGACTCAAGTCCAATTCATTTTTTAGGTACAAAAAATGGTAGTAAAGTGAGCTACCACTCCGAGCCGGGTAGGACCATAAGGGCGGCAAAGCTCTCCCAACAAGATTTTAACACTGCTGCATTCCCAGGGTTCGAACTCGAGACCTCTGGTTAAGTTAGAACACCCCATTACCAAGTGATCTAAGTGCTTGTTGGTAAGTCCAATTCATGATGACAAAAATTATGTGCTAAAACCAAAATTTAAACATCAATTTATGTCACTGCCACTCAAACACAAATTGAGACTCATAAAACAGCTAGTGAAGATATTTTCCTTTTCGTCGTTTAAAAAAAATAAAAAAAATAAATATAACATTTATTATAGGACAAAAATATATATATACTCCCTCTGTCCCTAAATGAGTGTCCATTTTCAAGAAATATTTGTCCCTAAATGAGTGTCTTTTTTTAACATAACTTTCTCCCTAAACGTTTTTTTTTTCGAATTTTTTCACTGGTTTCTTTATACGTGCAAAACTAAAGGTTTGGGAAGTAGATTACAAGATTATATATGAATCGTTGTTACCAAATTGTTCAAAAAGTTGAGATTTTCAGTGTCCCTTAAAATGAAATTTGGACACTCATTTAAGAACAGATGTAGTAATAAATACAGAACAAATAATGGCAAATGATCGATAAAAGCTACCTTAAAGAAATCCACCGTTGGTGCCTTATTTACATGATCAGACAACACAAGCCACACATAAACCAAATGTGATTGGTTTGTCCTTATCCTAATTGTTCATTTTATTTAATTAAAGGGATTAACAACTAATCTTAGTACACGGACAATTCATTTTTTTCTTTATTGAGAGAAATTAAAAAGGACGTTGAAATGACTCAACAAACTCACATTACACCTCGGTATCTTTCTTTTTGCTAGCTAGCACTCGATTAAACTTATATTAATAGGATTACCTAAGTCATTTTAATTAAAGATAAACAATATAAACTATTTTTTTTTTGACACATCTGAAAATATTAGTGATAAAAACTTATGTGATACGGTCTCACACGTGAGACGTATCTCATTGATAGGGTAATTAGTTTGCCCCTTATGGCTGGAGCGGGGCAAGTCCACAAGTTTGCCCCTTATGGACTGTCCATTTTGCTCTCTCGTCGAGATCCGTTTCATATGTGAAACCGTCTCACACAATACTTCCTCGATATTTGTTGTATTCTTAAATAAGTAAATTTTTTTTAATACTCCCTTGGTCTCATTTTTTTTTCTTTCTGGTTTTGACTTTTGATGGTCAACATTAGTGAACTTTGACCAAACATTAATATCAATCATTCATCCTAATTAAAATTTTAAAAGTGTTATTGATAAATCACTAAGTTCTTTAACATTAACAACTTTTAAGATTTCGTTACAATGATTAGATTGATATTAATTATCGGTCAAATTTTACTTATGTTGACTATTAAAAAATGAAAGTGGTCAAAATAAATGAGACGGAGGGAGTACAATTTAGCATAATAAGTTTTACTGATCAAGTACAACATTTATTACAATTGAAACCGAGTGTAGTACTCCCTCCGTCCCAAATTGATCTTCTCATTTGTTATTTCTCATTGCCCCAAAATGTTCTTTACATTTCTACATTTTAGGCTTAAAAATGCATAAACAAAGCTTAGCTAGTGATGCAAATGTTCATATCCTTAAAATGTTTGAATAGTCGCGAAGATCATTTTTGGACGGAGGGAGTATAAGAAAATGAATGTTAAGAAGGTAGTATATCTTTATTCGAAATGGGTGTAGGAGGTATCTTCTTCATATCCTTAAGAGCTAGGGTAGCTTGATTTCTAAGAGATCCCTAATAATTGAATTAATTAAGAAGATTAAACTAATCTTCTTGCCTTTTAATTGTTCTTTCACACAGGGAAAAGAAGGTGTAACCGCACGAATGAATGATACTCAATTTGATTCTACTTTAATAAAAAATCCTCTAATTAATATAAGTGTGCATATATGCTCTTGAGTCTTGAGTTCTTTTTCCTTTCTGAAAAAAAAAAGAAAGAAAAAAGAAGAAGAAGTTATTTTCTCCTTTTGTGTGTTAGTTCTTAGAACTGGGTTTTGTTTTTTTTTCTTTTATCAATCTCAAAACAAGTGTTATTTTTCTGAATAAATTATACTATTTTAATTTGTAATGATACACACAACATACAATCGAAGTAAATTGTTTTTTTTAAAGAAAAAATTGATAAATTAACTGCGGCTCTAGTTATGTGACATATGAAATTTTGATTAGAAAAGAATAAACATAAATATTTAAAGCACAAGTATCACTAAAAAGTGAAAATTTTAAGAAAAATCAACTTTTCCGGTTAATTAGCAAAAATATATTTTTGAAATGGGTCTGAACCCCGCGGTTACATTTTTGTAAATAATTGAAACTTTAAAAAAAAAAAAACGCAGTGACATTTTTGTAAATAATCAAATCTTCTCAAGCCTCCCGACACTCTTCAAAATAGCAACTGACATTCTCACGAACTGGCACTATGTAACACACAGACTGATAGTCTTCAATACATGGGCTGACACTCATAAAGACATGGATTGATACCAACAAAACAAATGCACTGATCATCTTAAACTCTAGAACTGGTCATTTTAAATGAACTGGCGTTCTTAAACACATGTACTGGCATTATTAAAATGCACAGACGATATTTATTAGTCAAACTGGTTGTGCCAGTGTTAGTATTTTGTTGTATCAATTCATGTGTTTCTTTTTCTCAGTGAGAGTTTTTGTGAGACCCAGTTCAATTCAAGTTTAAAAACACATTTTTTAAAATGAATTGTAAAAACTATTTTTTTCATAATATCAGCTCCACTAAAATTGATACTCCTTCCGTCCCAGTTTAAGATTTTTACTTTCTTTTTTGGTGTGTTCTAGTTTAAGGTTTTTAGTTACTTTATTCCTTATTAAATGGCAAAGTATGAATAGTGTTTTGGACATCTTTGTTCTCATAAAGTTCATATATTACAAAAAAAATCATCACTTACACATCTACTTTTCACCCACTTGCTTTATGAATGGACAATTATATCATCCATACACTACTATTCTTGACTCAAATTTGCTTTGATTTCTTAATAAGCCTGTAAAGTCAAACTAAAAACTTTAAACCGGGACGGAAGAAGTAATTTTATGGGAAAATAAGTTTTAGATTAAGATAGTATGGGATAAGATTTTAGTAAGAGGCAACAACCGGTTTTAGAGAGCAAATGCTTGGGCCTTTTTTTGTCCTGTTGGAACTTGCAAGGACATGGTGGAACAGTAGGCAATTTTATGGTACAATAATTATGGTTACGGTCCTGCCCAAATTATTATGTACCACTTCTTTCCAACATACTTTTTTTTTTTTTCTTTTCTTTTAATTCTTTCTTTACCGGGTAGATGGAGGTAGAGCCAGTTTGTGACTATTTTTTTAATAAAAATAATTATATTTACAAACATTAATATGTATTATTAATATTTTTTTTGGTACAAGAAAAAAAGTATTATGTATACAATACAAAGAATATTATCAACATCAGTTTTTAAAACTATAAATGGAGGCCGTAATCAGTTTCTTTTTATGAAATTTTGAAAAAAAGTTCAATAGAGTTGAGTTAACCAGTAAAAATAATATAACGTCATCTTTTTCAAGACTTATTATAAAAAGAAATATGATACACATAATAAAAATTTATAGCGAAAACCCATAGTGAAACTCTGTAATCCGTTGAATGGGTTTTTATCAGTGACGTTTACAAAAATTTATTACAATTCAACGAATTACAGAGTTTCACAATGAGTTTTTACTGAGTTTTCACTATATATATCATTATCATTATAAAAACTCCATTCTTCTTTAATTATACTCATTCCAGTCAAAAAAATAAATGTTACATGTACTTTATACCTTTTTTTTCTGTAAAAATACACTTCATTAATTTGTACTCCCTCTGTCCCTAAATGAGTGTCCATTTTCAAAAAATCTTTGTCTCTAAATGAGTGTCTTTTTTGAACATAACTTTCTCCCTAAACGTTTTTTTTTCGAAATTTTTTTCACCGGTTTCTTTATGCGTGCAAAACTAAAGGTTTGGAAAGGAGATTACAAGATTATATATGAATCGTTGTTACCAAATTGTTCAAAAAGATGAGAATTTCAGTGTCCCTTAAAATGAAATTTAGACACTCATTTAAGGACAGAGGGAGAATATTATTAGTGTTTTAATAAGTTTATACTATTTTTTAATTATAATATTTATTTTAACCAAATTTATAAAGCATGATATTTATTATAAAATTTACAATAAATATGAACATAGTCACAATTTTAGTACTATATCCAAACATTAGCTCCTGTAGAATGGCAGTGACACCATTGGACCTAACCCAACACAAGGAAACATAAATATACTTTCTTGTGACATATTTCCAGGTAATAATTGCAATAAGTTGATGTTTATTGGTTATAGACTTCAAACTTTGACTATGACCCTTAACTTTTTCAATTATTATTCCTCAATTGATAAATGATAATCATATGCAAGTCTTTACAAGACCCCCTACATGAAATTGGACACTTAGAATTGGTCAATTTAAGAATATACTATGTGGTATATTCTAAGCTAGTTCAAAATTATGAATAAATGTCAAAGGATAAAAAAGGAAAAGACATTGGTTTTAGAAATTAGGTTTCAAATCTTTTAATAATTTAAAGTAATAGGAATGATTATGTGTACTATGTCAAGGAAACATCAATAGGTACAAAATGAAAAGAAAGAAAATAATTTGATGATGTTAGTAACCCATTTTAAAGTTATTTTTAATCAAAAATAAAATAAAAAAATAAATAGAATATTTAGTTTGAGACATACACTTATCAACTCTGTAAAAAAAAAAAAAAAATCTAACTAAAACTATTCTTTTAGTATCATGAACATTTTCTTTTGATATACTGTACTCCCTATTCGTGTGGCTAGAAATTGCATTATTCACTTAAATTGTGTCTCATTAAAAAACGACGCATTTTCAAAATAAAAACATTAAAATTATTTTTTTTATTTAATGAGACTCATTTACATCCTCACAACAACTATACACTTACTATATCATACCTCATATAATCTCTCCTATCTTACTTTCATATCCACAACATTTTTTTTTAATTCCCGATTTCTTTAATAAAAATACAATTTTTAGTGGGACTGAAATGCTCTCATTGTCCTGCGAGTCAGACATATGACTAAGATAATCAGCAAGAAAGAAAACACTGTTAAGAGCGAGGTGAGGTATCTAGCGATAATCTTTTTCATGGAAAATCAAAACAATATATATATATATATGGAAGAAAAAATGTGAATGAGAGAGATTAAGCAAGAAGACTAATGTGAGGCTCTCGACTCAAAAAAAAAAAAAAAGCATAGAGAGAATAGATGACATATCATTCACTTGGAAAGGAAGGTCATTTACTCATTTATAAAAATGGTAGAGTGTATAGTTAACATTTTATAGATTTCACCATTTGTATTGGGTATAATTGTAATTACGGTATAATTTGTACATAAATGTATAGGAACAAGGTTAAATTTCTTCATATTATTTCTCTAAATTGCTGATGTACATAAAACTAAAGAAATTATACGTTAGATGGTTGTGGTACACCATTTATTTTAAAACTGCGACTAGCATTCTAAACTCAATTACATATGCACTGGCATTTTAAAATATATGAACTGGCATCTTAAACACATGCACTAACATTCTTAAGATTAAGATGCACTGACGATATTTATCACTCAAAATGATTGTTCATGTGTAATTATTTTGTTGTGTCAGTTCGTGTATTTATTATCGTCAGTTAGAATCTTTGTTAAGCGTCATTACTGGAGTTTTTTAGTGCCAGTGAGAGTATATTTTAGTGTCAGTTCTAGTGTTTTTAATAGCCAGTTGTAGTGTTTTTAATAGCTAGTGAGCATTTTGATATAACTTTTGAGGCACATGACTGATAGCCATAACCTTTGAGACTGATAGCCATAACCTTTGAAACCGATAGCCAGAAAGTTTATTTCCAAAAGAAATTTAGAGACCTACAAAAATCATAGGCTTTTGCCCCGTGATATGTGTTTAAAAACTCAAAAAATGTCATTTGTGCCCTCAAACATGTACTTGAAGTTCTTATAAATGAAGTGTTAACACATGGCTAGTGAGTTTAAGATAGGTCCAGTTCGAGTGTTGAAGACTGTCAGAAGGTGTTGAGAAGTTCTGATTATTTGCAAAAATGCCATCACGCATTTTTTAAAAACACTTTCCTAATTACTACGAAAAATGCGTTTCTCATGAGACTAACTCTTTTCATTAATATAATAAAGGCAGCCTAAAATTATTACCCAAACTCGCTCTTAACTGAAAAAGTTAAATTCTAATCCGCCATATCGTTTACTTCAAAAACGGGTAATATCAACTCCAATGGTAGGTATCAAAATCAAATTTTGATACATAAACAATAGAATTAGCATCTCTAATAAATGTAAGGTACCAAAATTTGGTGTAGAGTTAAAGAGAGGTACCAAATTCTCTTAACTACACACTAAATTTCCAAAACTGAATATATAACTTTACGATATTTGAAAAATCAAATGAAGGAGAGTGTATATACTCCCACCTTCCCACTCAAATTAAGACAAAAAATTATTTTAAATGAAAATATTGTATTTAATGAGACCCACTTTCATACTCACAACAAAATTTCACTCATCGTTCTCTAGTCTACTTTTTCTTTTTTACATTACTTTTCATACTCACAACACCTGCTTCATTAACACATTTTTCTTAATTCAGATGTCAAACTCAAAAATTATATTTGGAGTGAGGAGGGAGTATATATATGAAATAAAAACCCACTACACTATATAGCAAAAATACAATATATGCATAAATAAATATTTATGAAATTAATAGAATTAAATATACTCCCTCTGTCTCATTTGAAGTTTTACCATTTTGGTGAGGGCACACAAATTAATAAAAGTGATGAGTGTAAAAAGGATTGTGAGAGGAAAAAAGTTAGTGTGTATGACAAGTGGGGCCTATAATTTAAACATGTGAGAGGGGAAGTGAAGAAGGGGTTGACAAGTGGAGCCCACATTTTTTATTATTTTAAGAAATGATGAAGTTTTTAATGGGACACTCATTTAGGTAAAAGGTGAACATTCAAATGGAACGAAGTGAATATTTATAATACATGTTCAAATTAAGTGTGGTGGTTCATAATAAACTCATATCCTACCGTTTCATACCATAGTACATATATATATTTTTATTTATTTTTTCATATTTTAGTCAGAAGCGAGTTTGTTTATTTATTTATTTAATTTTTGATAATTTCTCAGTCATAAAGCAAAGAAATTAAGCGATCTCTAAATCTTAGAATTGTGAAGTTTGTACGACTGAAGCGTGGTATATGAAGGAAATTGAAATTTATTGTCACTCCTACTCGTGGCGAATAACAAAGCGAGTGGTCCACACCACAGTACCATACATACCTATCTAAGACAAAAGGAAAAATTAGACAATGGACTGACTTCACCCTTCCACGTGGTGGGACCCTTCCACGTGGATTTCTCTGATGACATGTACTAATGAGGACCACTGAAACCTCTCTGGATCGTACCTCAGATGAAAAGTCTAACAATTAAGACCCAATACTTCCCACTATTTGTGTTACAGTGGACCCCAGGCCTATATAAATATGAGAGCAGATCTTCTGTACCCATCCGGTGTGCCACTCTATGTGCCCAAAGTGAACCAACGGCTCACAGTTTTTAAGATTAACATTTTATTAATATTATTCAAACATATTAACGGCCGGATCACTTTGGGCACATGAATAGCACACCGGATGGGCACAGGAGATCTGGTCTCATATAAATGATACTATCTCATCCGTCTCACAGTATATGTTTATCCTTCTATTTATAAGGATATTAAAAAAATGATGAAAGAGATGTAAATATTGTGCGTACATAAGAAAGTAGGAGAGATAATGAGCAGGAGGTGATAGTAAGCTGATTGGTGTTGAAAGTATAAAAAAAAAGTATGAGAGAGAATGAGTGAGATACATTAATAAAGATTCTTTATCATTTTAGAAAGTAGATATATACTCAAGGACTGACCAGAAAGGAAAAGCAGACGTATACGCGAGGCGGCTGAAGGGATTAAACGAAATGGCAGTGGTTGGTAATTAAGCGTAATGATTGAGGGCAAGAGCGTCAAAGGAATGAAATTCCTTGAAAATGAAAGAAAAGATAATTTAGGAATTCTTTGCCCGGTTTACTTGAGCCAACCCTGCTGCCTGCCATGGAACAGACAACCAATCACGCATTGGGACGGCAACTAACGGACGTTGACGGCAGTTAGGTCATACCAGTACCAAACCTCTAAATCTTTTTTTTTTTTTTTTTGAAATCACCACACCTCTGGAAAGAAAAGAGCCTAATTTTATTACTACTAATATGATAAATTAATTTTAATTGACAATTTAAATATTAAAAAACGTTTAAATATATTATTGATAATAAGTGTAATAAATTATTAAATTATGTTGAACCAAACTTTGTTTTACAAATCAAAATGATAACTAGAAAAATTGTGTTTGTGTCAGGATGAAGTGAGTATTTTTGCTCACCAAATAACCTATTCTAATTTACATGTATACTCATAATTTAATATGATGAGGTCATTTATAGAATGAGATATCTTTAGAACAACTTCTAACACTAAGAAAAAAAATAAAAATAAAAATTGAAATTTCAGAATGAAAAAACCTTTTTTTTTTCTCTCTAGGCGATCGTCTTCCTCCTAGGTTCTTCTGGCCGCCGGCAGCCTTTTCATGGTTGATCCGGCCTACTTTCCTCCTCTCCAGCCCGCTAAGATAAGCCCAAACACGACTCTTTGCACCAATGCAGACACATCCCAAAACCATACCCCGACGTTGCATGCCAATGACGGCAACGTAAACCCTAATCCCGCTAGTGATCCAAAAAACCCTAATCAGATTCCTATTCGCAGCCGATTCCTAATCCGACGTCTAACAAGTCATTTGCGTCCTTGGTTTCACAACCATGTACGCTTCCTATCCAAGATATTCCCCTCCTTCCAGCTGCTACTCATAAAGGAATTCCTTCCCTAAAACATTCTAAAGAGGCGATTGATGCCTTTGCAAAGCCCTTCGCCTGGACCCTTGTTGGCAAGTTCACTAGTGGTAGATCTACAATGGAGGCCGCTAGGATTGCTTTTACCCAGTTTCAATTAAAAGGTTCTTGCAAGCTTGGACATCTTGATTCACGGCATATGCTAATTCAGTTAAACAAAGAGGAGGATTTTCAAAGACTTTGGACTAGAGAGGTGTGGTATGTCGATCGATATCCCATGTCTATAGATAAGGCAACGACTGAATTAACTAGGCCTAGCGTGGCCAAAATTTTTAGTGCAAGTTGATCTCCTCAAATGATTGCCTGATAAAATTCATGTTGATTGTGGTGATTGCATGCCGAGCTTTGTTCAAACCGTGAAATATGATAACTTGCCTATGTACTGTTCTCATTGTTCCTTGCTGGGTCACGATGAATTTAATTGCGAAATTTTAAATTTTGAGTATAAGAAGAATAACGAGAATGCTTCTCCAAAGAAGGTTGTGGACACAAGTAAGGAGAACAAACAGGTTAAAGGCAATGAAAAGAAAAATGAGGTAGTACAAAAAATATGGAAGGAGAAAGACACTGCCCAAGACAAAGTGGGACATGTCGGTACTAGTAATGATGCAGCCAGAAATGTGATTGATTTAACAAGGTAAATGGAAATGATAATGGTTCTAAGGGTACAATGGTTAAGTCTATCAATGTGGAAGAGCAGATTCAATACATGGAAAAGGGTTTAGAAACCCCTCAAGAGACCCCTTCGAAAGACACTGCAATTGTTGAGGAGAATGCAAACAGCAACAAAGATGAATTGGTAGGACAAGAAGACCAAAATATTGCATCTTCCCCCGGAAAAGCATCATCGAAATTGGATCATCTTAATGAGGGTATTCAGATTGCACATGGTGAGGGGTTGGGTACTTTGGATCAACATAGAGAGTCCCCTTCAAATGAAAATCAAGATATTGAAGCAATTGTCATGACAAAAGTTGTTGCATTTAAAGAGAGTCAAGCTCAAGCTTCTTTTACTCCTAAACTTCGTCCCCGTTCAGCTCGTACACCGAATCCCAAATATTTTAATCCCGAATATATCAACCCAAAAAATCTAAAAGAATCTCTCACCTTTCGGGAAAAATGCGATTCTGAACCGGAAGGCGCTCTCTGATACATCTCCTTCGGCATATAACGACGCTCGACTATATGGAGGTATGGTTGGAGGAGTTCATGTTGATCCCTGGGCTCCAATGGCTGATAGCGAGAATTTGGAAGATTACTATGATGAAGAAGACGGCTTTCAAACAGTCAAAGGAAAATGAGGAAAATCGGGCTCGAAAGCTAGAACAAAGAATATCAAGCCGAAAAGGTCTTGGAAGCCGACAAGGCAATTTGTTTGACCTTCCTTTTTTTTTTGTTTAGCTTTTATTTATTTTATTTTGCCTTTTTTTTTTTTTTTTTTTTTTTTTTTTATGGTATAGCTCATCACTTCTTTGTACTTTTTATTTCATTTCAATAGAATTTAGGGGGCATTGCCCTTTTCGCTTAAAAAAAAACTTCTAACACTAGGAAAAGTAAGGTTTTTTAGTGTTAGACCTTCATATACTATTAAAATTGACAATTTATTAGTTAAGATAATCAAACAATTAATTAAAATATTTATACTTCCATATTACTACACTACTACTATTTTACAAATTTGGCACTTTAGCAACTTTAATCATAAAATTGATAGTCTTAAATTGTTAATAATACATATAATTACACACAAATAGTACAATCTTTACTAATTAACCAATTTCTAAATGCTGCAGTAGATCCTAAAGAAATACAACTTCCTCATGAATTTCTTTTGAATCGGGAAAGCATATATTTTTCCCAATTTTACCGAGGGAGCAACCCCATTTTTCACCTTGAATTGGTCAGCTGACCATTCTAACAAATAATAAAAGCAAAAACATTGAAAAAAAATCAAGTTCAAGAACTAATACAGTAACCAAAGAGCTTATAGCTCAGTGGTATGTGTGGGTGAGTTTAAGGTCCTTCCTTAGGGGATGTCCTGGGTTCGACTCCTGCGGGAGGTGTGGAGAATCTTGGTTACTATGCCTCTTTGAGGGCGGCTAGAGGCTTCTGCAGGTGATTAATCAGATGTCGCTTGGACTACCAGATGGAGCGGGACGTCTATGAGAAGATTTTAAAAGAGGCAGTATCATTCGCTGTAATAGGTTCTAACGCGGTGAAACTCCGCTAAGAATTGTACTAGACTAGGCAATAGATCTGTAATAGACTTAATAGGAGTTTGTAACACGATGACAATTGCCTTGAATGAATGATATGTAACTAGCTTGTAAAAAAAAAAAGAACTAATACAGTACTATCTAAGTAACAAATATCCAGCATTATTGATTTTTTTTTTAGAGCAATGCTAGGGGCACAAAATAAGCTCACAAAATTTTGCTCACAAAAGGTAGCGATATTTTATTGATTGTATCGATAATTGACCCGCCACACTCTACTTAAAAACACCAATAAAATAATGACACCTATGATTTTGTGAGCAAGATTTTATGACTTTTTTGTGCCCCTAGTATTATCCTTTTTTTTTTAACAATGTCCAATCCAGGTAGGAGAGAGATCAAATTCTAGCGCTCACCGAAGGTGAGCTTTGGCTTTACCACTGAACCATTTTTTTTTTTTTTTTTTTGGGACAATAACCCGGATTAAAATTATCACGATTGGATTTCATCTAAACGGGCGTTAACTAACAGTTGTTGAACCGGGGTTAACTTTTGGGACACAGGTGTCGTCAGCATAACCGTCCAGCCCAAGTTAAAGAAACTAATCATGGTTTGTTAGGTTAGCTTCACGCACTACACACTACCGAGAAAGGAGACAACTTTAGGAGAGAGAGAGAGAAAAAAAAAAAAAAAAAAAGGAACAAATCAAGGCGTATATTAAGCTGTTTTCGGGATTCTGTATCGGCGTTTTCTCCATTTCTCCCATTCTAGAGAGAGAGATTTTGAACCCTGAGCTGAAGCTGAAGCTTGGTTGTTGAAAATTTCCGGTTTTCCGACGAAGAAAAGGGCGGGTTTGTAACGGTCAGCGAGCGGTTTAGCGGGAACGAGAGCTGCAAAGTTAAAAGTGGGAGAAGGGTTTTCGTTTAAACGGTTGTTTTTCACATTTATTAAGGTGGGATGGATATGAATCATAATTATGATTGTAAATAATGCAGTAAAGACATTTTTGGGGGCTTTGATTGGTTGATTATTAAGAGGATTCAAGATTTTTGTGGCTTCTTCTTCTTAGAATTTGATTAATTGCTGGTCTAACATGGCGAATCGAGGGTTTTATTCGCAACCCGGTTTCCCTGATGAAAGAGGTTAGTCATATTATGATTTTCTGTAACCTTGTTCGTAATTTTTTTGTGTGTTTATGTGCAAAATTCTTTCGTTTTCTTCCCGCCTCCTCCCAAAAAAATAAAAAAATTAAAAATTATCTCTCTGAATTCGTGGGTTGAGATGCAGATACTCTGTATATGGAGCTATGGAAGGCGTGTGCGGGCCCACTAGTGGAGGTTCCTAGAACTGGAGAGAGAGTGTTTTACTTCCCACAAGGGCACATGGAACAAGTAAATTTTCTCAGATCTATGTTTTCTTTTCCATTTTTTTCCTGGGAATTTTTGTGTTGTGTGTATGATTTTGTTATAGTTGGCCTGAAACGGTTCATGTATTGTTGAATTGAGTCAACTATGTAATTTGCTATATTTAGGGTTTGGAATTAACTTCTGCTTTTTTGTGTGTTCCTTAGTTAGAGGCATCAACTAATCAGGAAGTCAATCAGATTCCTCTTTTCAATCTCAAATCCAAGATCCTTTGTAGTGTTGTAAATATTCAACTCATGGTATGTTTCTTCTTCGTTATGATCTGTATTTTTTTTGGAATTTTCTTTGCTTTCAGATTCTGTTTTGTTGCCTGGAAAGTGCAGGAAAGTTAGATGATGATATTCATGGGTTATATTCCTTCATTTGACTTGTAGGCATGCTGGTTCATTTTTGTACATTTTTGGGTGTCCAAAATTGTTGACTTTATGACTTTATTTTCCACTTTATTTAATTCTTTGTGTCAACTCAGAGACTAATAATGGTATCCAATTGAACTGGGTAGTTGCTAAATATTTTTGCAAATGATTGTGTAGGCTGAACAAGACACTGACGAGGTTTATGCACAAATAGCATTATTACCGGAGTGCGATGTAAGACTTACTTATATTACTTATTTCCTCGAAGCAAGATTTTTAGGAGAATAAAGGGGAAAGCCTTTCTAATTTGAAGAAATTGTATTTATAATGTTCTGATTTTTTTTTTGTAGCAAAATGATCCTATGAGTCCTGATACAAACCCTCCTGAGCCTCAGAGGCCGACTGTTCATTCCTTCTGCAAAGTCTTGACTGCCTCTGATACGAGTACTCATGGTGGGTTTTCTGTACTTCGCAAACACGCTAACGAGTGCCTACCTCCACTGGTAATGTTGCCAATTTCTCTTAATTATTGAAATTTTTGTTGATCTTTTTGTCGTCAATTTCTTTAGTTTTCCGATTTTGACATGGGGATGTTTTGGTTCAGGACATGAGTCAGCCCACACCTACACAGGAATTGGTAGCTAAGGATCTTCTTGGTAATGAGTGGCGATTTAAGCATATCTTTAGAGGTTAGTATAAAAGTGTGTTTCCATCTTCTCTAATCATCCACAAAATATTGTAGGAGGTTGGGAAATAGTTTTTATACCTAAGATTTTAATTTTCTGTGACTTTTATTGAGCAGGCCAACCTCGAAGGCATTTGCTTACAACCGGTTGGAGTACGTTTGTTACTTCTAAGAGATTAGTTGCTGGTGATTCTTTCGTATTCCTGAGGTATTATTGACTTTTAGCACAGCCTTGTAATCACTCTATTTGGTAGAATCTAGCACTCCCAAAATGAATATCCAAAAAAAAATAAAAAAAAATCAAATTTTCTCCTGATCTAGAGCAAATTTGATTTTTCTGGGCCGGAGGTATTATTTAGTTGGCTACCAAGTTTGCATCTCCCGCTCCCATTCCCCAATATTTGGTTAATATATCCCCTCTTAAAGGGACACGGTGAGGGAACGTTACTGCTTTGGGGTCAAACTTTTGTCTACTTTGGCTCCACACTCATAGTGACTTGGTTATAGGGGGGAGGACAGTGAATTGCGTGTTGGAGTTAGACGTGTTGGTCGTCAGCAAAGCTCCATGCCACCTTCAGTAATTTCAAGTCATAGCATGCATCTCGGAGTACTGGCCACGGCATCTCATGCTCTTTCTACCAAAACCCGCTTTGTCGTTTACTACAAGCCGAGGTATGATGTTTGTGTTGTAGGAAAATACATTTGATTTACAGAATCTCTTCTTGCATTCATACCTTAAATGGTAAACAACTTTCAGGACAAGTCAGTTCATTATAGGCTTGAACAAGTATCTAGAAGCAGTAGACAACAAGTTTGATGTTGGCATGAGATTCAAGATGAGGTTTGAGGGTGAGGAATCTCCAGAGAGAAGGTATACATGTTCATTTTCTATTTCGAGCTGTGTGCTAGACCCTTAACATGAAGAGTCAGTCTCTAGATCCCTCCCTGCTGCACCCCTTCGGGACTAAATTGGCTGTCTTTTGATTGGAAGTTATTTGAATGATCAGGTTTACCGGCACAATAGTTGGAGTTGAAGATGTATCCCACCAGTGGGAAGGTTCTAAATGGCGCTCTTTGAAGGTAAATATCTTTGATAATTTTGTTTTAAATTTTTAAAGAAAAAACAAGAATCCTATTATAGAACAGCAAATGTTCTTGTCTCTCAGGTTCAATGGGACGAACCCGCATCCATTACAAGACCAGAAAGAGTTTCTCCTTGGGAGATTGAACCTTTTGTCGCTTCTGTTCCTCCGAGTCTATCTCTGCCTGTAGCAGCTAAAACTAAAAGGCCCCGGCCACCGATTGATGTCCCGGCTCATGGTGAGCAGAAAATCCCTCTCTCTCTCTCTCTCTATATATATATATATATATATATATATATATATATATTCCCCAATGTGTGTTTTTGGATCATGACATCCTTAATGGACCTTTGTGCTTTAGAACCAGCAACTTCGACTGTCATATATATATCTATATATATAATATATATATATATATATATATATATATTCCCCAATGTGTGTTTGTTTTTGGATCATGACATCCTTAATGGACCTTTGTGCTTTAGAACCAGCAACTTCGACTGTCACGAACGTATGGAATCCTTCACATGCTTCAACCCAATTAAGTTGTACCCCGGAAGGGCAGAGGAGTGACAACAACCATGTTTCTTGGCACTCCAAGCAAACAGAAATCAGTAATGACAACTTTATTTCGAGGGAGGGTGTCTGCTTATCCTCTTCTCCTTTAAAGGCTTCTCGAAATACGTATGCTGACGAGGCTGAAGACAGAAAAGGCACCTCTACTTGGTCTGCCCTCCCGAGTTATTCAACAAGGGACCCAATAGAACAAAGCAACGAGGCAATTCAGATTCCAATGGACTCGAAAAAATCTGACATAGTTTCGAGTTGCAGAATATTTGGTTTTGACTTAAAAGTCCCTGCGCAAGGTGAGTTCACTCCTGAGAAGCCACTGTTAAAACCAGTGAACATTGTCCCAGAAGGACACGTGGCGAGTTTACAATCAGCTGGGATCTCCGATCAGAAGTCTGACTTGTCGAAGGATTGCAAAGAACAACAGGAATCACAGTTGCAAATATCACCAAAGGAAGTTCAAAGCAAACAAAGTTGCTCTACCAGAAGTCGTACTAAGGTATGCATAATCATCAAGTAAATGTGCTTTCTGGTATTGTAATAGACGTCAATTCCGGTCAAAGAACATGTTTGAAAGTCAAACATTGTAATGACCTAAACACTTTATGAACTTGGGTTTTCTAACATCTTGAAGTTGACAAAACAAGAATTTTTGAGACTGAAAAAATTACGAGAAAGATAAACTGAGTGAGATGCTTAAATATTGCATGGACAGGTTCAAATGCAAGGGATTGCAGTTGGGAGAGCAGTTGACTTGACAGTATTGAAAGGTTACGATGAGCTTATAAATGAACTTGAAGAAATGTTTGAAATAAGAGGAGAGCTGCGCCCTAGAAATAAATGGGAAATTGTGTTTACGGACGATGAAGGGGATATGATGCTAATGGGTGATGATCCATGGCTGTAAGCATTCTTGTTACACCTAAATCTACCCGCCCCCTCTCATTAGTTTATTGAGATTCGCATTGTTAAAAACTCGTTGATTGATTGTGTTTTGCAGGGAGTTTTGTGGGATGGTTAGAAGGATCTTGATCTGTTCGAGTCAGGACGTGAAGAAAATGAGGTGTGGAAACAAGCTTCCCGTTTCTTCCATTGATAATGAAGAGTCTGGTTTTAGCTTGGAAGCTGCTGAAAAATAATTGGTCACTCTTATCTTTAATGTTCTTGTGCTTTTTTTTTTTTTTTTTTTTTTTTTTTGGTCCGTTAAAAGGGGTTCGGATTGGGAAGGAGAGTAATGTAATGTGGATTTTTTCTTTTTAGGTCAGTAAAAAGACTAACCTGCTGGGGAAGAAGAATATGAGTGTTAATGATTGATGAGTAGGGAAGATTAGTCAAGTGTAGGTGGTGTTGAGGTTAGGAGATCTAGAATGTATATATTATTAGAGTTTGTTTGTGTGTGAAAGGGTTGTATTTTTTTTTTTTTCTTTTCTGTGGATGTATATATCTCAATGACTGGGAATTAGAAGCTTTCATTAGATTTGTGAAAAACTTCTCTCTCTCTCTCTCTCACACACACACTCACACACACAAACAAATTTGCATTAATGTAAATTAGACCATTTCCACAGGGGCCGGTATTAAAATATTTTAAATTTTTGGAGCCTTCCCGTGGTTCCAAGTTAATGCCAGACAAAAAAGATTCCGATTAACGGGAGGCCGGTTCAAAATTGAGTAAACTGCTTTTCTGCCCCGTACTATGGCTCCAACATCAATTTGACATTCGTATACCCGAAACAACAAATGTATGATGCGTACTATAGTTTTATTAGCAAAATTAACCAAAATACTATTCAATCGTCATTTTTTTTCCTAATAGACGTTATTTTTTCTAACGGACATTAAATTATTTTAACGGATGTTAATAATTCAACAAAAAAATATCGACCTTCGCACCTATCGGTCATCGACTCATTTTTATGTACGTTTTAGTCACTGACCTACCTATTTAATGTTCAATTTCACCCCTCCATCTATTTTTGTCAAATTTTCTGTTAAAATGCCTATAGCATAATAACAACTCAACTACCATCCTCACCAGCATCATCTTAACAATCGCCGGTGTTGGTCCCAAAGACACAACAAGGGTATGAAAAGAGGCTAGAGGGGGGGGGGGGGGTGAATAGCCTATTAAAATTTCAACCCTTTTTCAAATTCAACCAAGTGCTTACTCTTGAATATGCGGTCAAGTTAAAACCACACGGTCAAGGGGTAATATGCACAGCGGAAGTTTTCGTTAGAAATGAGAAAGGTTGGTTTTGACTAAAATCTCTAAGTAGGAATACCAGCACTCACGGTCAACCAGGTAGCGGTCGAGTGAGTCTGGTCGAGGGTGAAGTGCGGTCAAGAGATTGCGGTCAAGAGGTTGAGATTTGAAAGTTGTTGTCTTAGAAGTTTTTGGCAAAAGATAAGTTAGTCAGATTTTAACTTAGGCAATGTGGAGAACAAACAAACACAATTCACAGCAAGTTATTAAATCTGAAAGATCAAAACACTAAACGACAAACAAAGTTAATATGAACAATGAAGAACAAGATGAACAATACTTGAAAGTAAATTTGCAGAAAGTAAAATGACACAAGTATTTGGAAAGGTTCGATCTGTTGAAAAGATCTACGTCCTTTACCAAGATGGTCAGTCTTGGATTTTGAATGGAGGTATATATTGATTCTTTGAGTGTACAGATTACAGAGATGAAGTATTGAATCAACACCTACTTTCTATGAAGAACAAATCCTAGACTTAGACCAGTGTATCCCTTTTGATTCAATCTAAGTGATTGATCAATTGGGGTGAGTGTGTGTAAGAATCTGAAGCTCTTTGAAATCTATATGATTTAGAGCCTAAAGAATCTTATGTGTTAAAAGGCTTGAGATGACTTGAATGTTGCTGGAGATCTTTGAGGGTTTGAAGGTGAGTTCTTTGAAGATTCAAAGGATTCTGGAAATTTTGAGTATGATCTTCAATCACCAAGTATTTCAACAGCAATTTCTCTCTTAGAATCTCAGCTTGGTTCAATGAAGAACTTAAGGGCTATTTATAGCCTTGAATGAGAAAATAGCTGTTGGATTTACTTGGGCTCCAAGTTGAAGGACAATGAGCTGTTGAATTCTGATTGGAGCTCAATCTGAGTTTGTCTTTTTTGCAGATAAGAGGTGGTCCCACTTAGATGAATTTCAAATTTGAATTACTTGGGATCCAAGTTCTGCAACGTTCTAAACTAACCATAGTTTGATACAAGTGACCATGGTTAAGTTTGAACATACTTGGGTTCTTGAACTTCTGCTCATCTGCGGTCAAGACTTGCGGTCGAAGCTCTTGCGGTCAATATGCCTAAGGGCATCCGCGGTCGAGGGGTCAAATGTGACCTGTCAATATATGCCACAAAGCTTCACGGTCACTGACTTCCGGTCAAGTGATTCACGGTCCAGTGGTCTTCCACAGTCAGGTGGTCTACCACGGTCAAGTGAATTCACGGTCGAGGTCTTGACCACTAAAATTCCAGACTTAGAAAATTTTCAGCCTATCATTCTAAAGCCTATACTATCAAAGTGGACTATTCTAAAAATGAAGTTTAACACTTCTTACAATATATCCTAAAGTCCTCAAAAGATAAAATTAGGTTATGGGATCAATCAAATCTAGGTAATAGGAGTGGTTTATAATAAGCATACCCAACAATCTCCCCCTATTTGATTGAGACCATTACCTACTATAACAAAGGCTAATTCATTGTACTTGGTAATAACATGTTTTCAAGAAAATAATATTTTATTAATTTCATGCCCCAAGTCAATGCACACTCTAAGCCAGTGTCATAGATTTCTATCAGCCTAAAAAGATAAAAGATACTAATCCTAGCAAGATAGACATATAAGGCTTGAATGCATTTTTAGAGAAAATAACAATAAGTATGCAAATGCATCATTCAAGAGGTACTCCACAAAAATATAATCATTAAGGTGAGGAGTGCAGACAAAAGAGAATAAAAGTTTTACAACCCAAATGAAAGAAACAGAAATAAAAGTTGTTTAGACAAACATCAACAAATTGTTTCAAACATGACCACACACGGTCATAATCAAATGGTGGGATTAACCAAGATATGGATCTCCTTTAAAGTAGCAAAGTTTGGTTGAGAGGCCAACTCCAGGTATGATGATGAGGTCTTTGAGATCATTGATTTCGAGGAAGTCCATGTTCACGGTTGGAAATTTAAAGCTGTCTTCACCTTCATCTTCATCAGCGGCAAGTCTGTTCCCATGTCCGGTCGCTTGATTTTGAGATGAGGAGCCTTGAGATCCAGCAATGCTATCCACGGTCAATTGAAGAGTTGAAATTTTGTTAATAACTTCCTGCACATTTGAGTTAGCAATTTCATAAACCCTATCAATCTTGGAAGTTTGACCTTCAAGCCGTTGGGTGTGGACTTGCATAGCTTGCTTCATAGCTTCTATCTTTGGCGTGAACTTTTCTGCGACCGATAACAAACCAACAGAAACACTTGCGTTGATTTCCGCTTTGAGAGAGGTCTTGACCTTATCCATCTTTTCAAAGAGAAAATTTTTGTTGCCCGTCATCACCTTTGACATTTCTTTGCCAGCTACATCAATTGTTTTGACCAGTGAACGGTCAATGGAATTGGATTGTGCCTTGAGTTCTTCTTTAAGATCAGCACGGGTGAGAGAAGCGGTAGAAGTAGATGCGGTCAAGGCAATGTTGGGATTCACGGTAGCTAGGCTTTCAAGGATAGCCTTTGTTATGATCTGACTCTCCCCCTTAATGGTCTCAACAACAGAAGTCTTGAGCTGATCAACCTCATTCTGCATCTTAATCTGGTTTGCAGCAAGCTTTGCAATCTCACCTTGAGTATCAAGATTGATCTGAGTCAAGAACTCAATAGCAGTTAAAATGTGAGCCATTTGATCGACCGTACCAGAGGCGGTCGGAGGAGCTTGAGTAGACTGAGGGGGCGAGGGAGCAGGAGACTTGGTTAATACATCATTATGGTCACTGGGTACACGGTCGCCATCTTGACCGTGACCCTGAAGCTCAACATCAGTGGACTTGCCTTGTTCAGCGGTCGCCTCAACAGGACGCACTTGATCATCATCACTAAAATCAGGACTGTCTATATTCACAATTTTCTCAACATGTTCAACATCACCACTTTCAATATCTTGATTACCAGATTCACCACTTGATTCTACCAACTCCATATCATCTGGTTCATCAACTAAGTTAAGAGTGTGCTTTGCTCTTTGACGTTGCGGTTGAGTAGGAGGGACATCAATATCCTCATCACGGTCGCCTTGCATAGGTGAACCGGATGGAGTGAAGACAGGAGATGCGGTCGACGGAGGCGGTTGAGATACCTTGGTTTTCTTTGAGGTTTGAACGGGACTTAGAGAAAGATCCCTTTTCTTGGATTTCTCCCCCTAAGATGGAACGGGGAGTGCAGAAGACTTTGACTTGAAGGATTTGGATGGAGCGGTCGGAGAGGACACGGTTGGTTTGGAGACCGTTGATTTGGAGATGGGAGCGGTAGACTTGGTTTTCAATGGTGCGGTAGGAGGAATATTGGAAGGAGACTTATCGGTTGAAGGTTCCTTGATGACAACTCCAGTCAATGGTCTTGGTTTGGGAGGAGCGGTCGAGGCACTAGCAATTCCTTTGCCTTTGATTCGTGTTGATACTTGTTCATCCTCAGCTTCTTCATCATCATCATCATCATGGACAGATGAGGACTTCCTTGGTGCGTCAAGTCCTAAGGCTATTCTGGCAGCCTTGGTGTAGGCAGGAGGGATGTATTTTTCTCTTTTGTGCTCAGGTTCACGATTTCTATATTCCTGGTATTGATCATCACCAAAACGGTTGCGGTAGGTAGATCTCATGGTCTTGATATCAAAGACCTTGGATATAGAGATGGGAACTTTGGCATCTTTATCTCTGTTGATATCCCTTCTGAGTTCAGGAATGAACTTAAACAGTAGAGAAAGGAACCTTGAGTTTTTCTTGTATTTGGTGGCGGCCTTTTCAGACATCAGCTTCTTATAATCAGAAATGTGATCTAACAGGAGATCATATAGAATCTTGGGCCAGTTCATCTTCCTGCCCAGATAGATTGCAGTAGACAGCCTCCATTGAGTGGTATTGAAATTTCCATGGTTACCACTCTTGCAGAGCAGACCGTGGCCAACCAAGTGACCAATGATGTCCTTTCGCCATAAATGCATGGATAGTGACGGCGGACATAAATAAGGGAATAAAATTAATTGCAAATGATTTGAATTAAATGAAAAACGAGGGAAGAGAGGAAATTACAAAATTACTCTTTTGGATGACTAGGAGGATCCTAAAAATTGCTAAGTTAGAAACACTTACCTGGTCACCAAACTTTTGCGGTCAGGTGCTTGACCGTGAGTATTTGCGGTCAAGAATGTTACCTTGGCCTATGTATGCTTCTTTAAAGCAGTGAACGAATATCATCATTTTCCCATGCGGTCGGCTTCTTTAAAGTCTGAACAAATTACATCTTTATATGCGGTTAATGGGGCGGTTGGCATATGAGCGGTCGACATTTATGCGGTCAGCATTGATGAGGTCAGTAAGCTTTGATAGATTTTGATGCTTCGACCCGAATTACTTGACCGGTGAGATGGTAATCGACCGTGATTGCTTTACCGGTAAGGGTGTTGACCGTGACCTACTTGTTTTTGAACTTGGATAAAACATAAGACATTAGCACAATCAAAGTATATGGACAAGTAATTAAAGTTCTAGCATACCCATCTCTCCTCTAAGATACCTAAATCTCTTGGAATCCAGAGCCTTGGTGAGAATATCTGCAATTTGATTGTCAGTACTCACATACTCTAGATGGATATTACCTTTTTCCATATGATCCTTGAGAAAGTGGTATTTGATATCAATGTGTTTGGTTTTTGAATGCATGACAGGGTTGTTGGAGACAGCAATGGTAGATGTATTGTCACAAAAGATTGGACAATTTTCTTCGTTGATTCCGTAGTCAACCAATTGTTGCTTCATCCAGAGCACTTGGCAGCAGCAGCTTCCAGCAGCAGCTTCCAGCAGCTATATATTCAGCTTCTGTGGTAGATACAGAGACTGAGGCTTGTTTCTTGCTTGCCCATGAAACTAGTCGATTTCCAAGAAAATGACATGTTCCACTCGTGCTTTTCCTGTCTATTGTACATGCTGCATAATCTGCATCTGAGTAACCTGTAAGATCAAAGTTTGAATCTTTGGAGTACCAAAGTCCAAGGTTAATAGTCACAGATAGATATCGAATAATACGTTTAACAGCAATAAGATGTGCTTCTCTAGGATCAGCTTGATAACGTGCACAAACGCAAACACTAAACATGATATATGGTCTACTAGCAGTTAAGTATAGGAGAGAGCCAATCATACCTCGATACAAGGTTTGATCAACCTTCTTACCTTTCAAGTCTTTGTCTAGCTTGTTACCAGTAGCCATAGGAGTGTCGTATGCCTTTGCATTTTCAAGTCCAAATTTCTTGATAAGGTCCTTTGTGTACTTTGCTTGATTGAGGAAGATGCCTTCAGCACATTGTTTAATTTGAAGTCCAAGGAAGAATGTCAATTCTCCCATCATGCTCATCTCAAATTTGCTTTTCATGAGTTTCTCAAAACGCTTACACAACAATTCATTAGTAGAACCAAAAATAATATCATCTACATATATTTGAACTAACAAAGTATGATCATGATATTTAGCAATGAATAAAGTTGTGTCGATCTTACCACGCTTGAAGCCTTTCTCTAGGAGAAATTTAGATAGAGTATCATACCATGCACGTGGAGCTTGTTTGAGTCCATATAAAGCTTTACGAAGTTTATAGACATGATTTGGAAATTTGGGGTCTTCAAATCTGGGTGGTTGAGCAACAAAGACTGTTTCTTGAAGTTCACCGTTGAGGAATGCACTCTTCACATCCATTTGATATAGCTTGAATCTTTTGTAAGAGGCATAAGCTAAGAATATCCTTATAGCTTCGAGTCTTGCAACAGGGGCAAATGTTTCATCATAATCAATGCCTTCTTCTTGTCTATATCCTTGTGCAACCAACCTAGCTTTGTTCCTTGTGATGCTTCCATTCTCATCCATCTTGTTTCTGAACACGCACTTTGTACCAATCACTCCTTGATCTTGTGGTCTTGGAACTAGGGTCCAAACTTTGCATCTTTCAAATTGGTTGAGCTCTTCTTGCATAGCAACAACCCAACTTGAGTCTTGGAGTGCTTCATCAACTTTCTTGGGTTCAACTTGAGATATAAATGCTGTAAGTGCATCGTAGTTTGATCTTCTTGTTCGAACGCCAGAATGCAAGTCACCAATGATATTCTGAATTGGGTGATCTCTAACCTCACGAACTTCTTGAGGTATATCTGGTTGAGTTGATGGTGGTTGTAAGTCTTCTAGTGGTACATCATTTGTGCCATCCCAATCATAAGTAATTTGAGGGATAGGTTCTTCAATATTTATGGGTGTCTCAACTTCAACTCCATTTGAGGTAGCAGCAGATGAGGTAGCTTCTGGTGCTTCATATGAGGTAGATGGAGGTGCAGTTGAGGTAGATGGGTTTCCTTGAGTTGATTGATTTTGTGGTTGATTTGTACCTGTCTCATTAAGCTCAACAAAATCATCAGCAACATTTGGAGCCATATGTGGCTCAAGGAGAGAATGTTCATCAAAAGTAACATGAATAGATTCAACTATCTTAAGAGTGGTTTTATTAAATACACGAAAAGCTTTTGAGTGTTTAGCATACCCAATAAATATACCTTCATCGGCCTTAGGAGCAAATTTGCCTCGATGTTCTTTACCGTTGTAGAGTATGAAGCATTTGCATCCAAATATCTTGAAGTATGCTATGTTGGGGGTTCTTCCTCTCCAAAGTTCATAAGGAGTTTTGTTGTAGGTCTTGTTGATGAGGGATCTATTTTGAGTGAAGCATGCTGTGTTGACGGCTTCAGCCCAAAAGTATTGAGGTAGCTTTGCTTCAGCAATCATTGTCTTTCCAGCCTCTATCAACGTTCTGTTCTTCCTTTCCACAACACCATTTTGTTGTGGAACTCCAGCAGCAGAGAAGTTGTGGTCAATACCATGGTCATCACAGTACTGAGCTACACCGTTGTTCTTGAATTCTGTACCGTTGTCGGATCGAAGACTAACGATGTCATCTTCCTTTTGTGTTTGGAGCTGTCTAAAGAGTGCGGTCAAAATGTCATAACAATCATCCTTTGAGATCATCATTTCAACCCACGTATATCTTGAATAATCATCTACCACAACTAATGTATATCTATTTCCACCAATACTTGCGGTAGTAACAGGTCCAAACAGGTCCATGTGAAGTAATTGCAAACATCTTGAAGTTGAAGGGGTCGTCTTGCTGGAGAAAGACGATTTTGGTTGTTTGCCTAGTTGACATGCTGTGCACTTCTCATCGTGGTGATCAGCTACTTTGGGTAGACCACGAACTAGATTTTCTCTACCAATCTTGGAGAGATACTTGAAGTTTAAGTGACTTAGTCTTTTATGCCACAGCCAACTATTCTTACTAACATTCTTTGCTACAAAACAAAGATTAGAAGAAAAGAAAGATGAATTAAAATCAACAACATAAACATTTTTCTTACGAATCCCTTTGAGCAAAGTGACGCCGGATATGCCATCTTTGATGAGACAGAAATTTGAAGTGAAGTGGCATTGCAATCCTTTGTCCCAGAACTGAGATATTGAGAGTAGATTGTGTTGTAGTCCAATAACTAGAGAGACTTCTTGGATGGTGATTTTTCCTTTACGAATGACTCCATATCCTACAGTCTTTCCTTTGTTATTATCTCCGAAGGTTACTGATGGCCCTTTTTCTTCACGGACATCTTCCAATAAATTGATATCTCCGGTCATGTGCCTTGAGCAGCCACTATCGAGATACCATAAGCTTGATTTATCCTTGGAATGTCCAGCCATTAAGCAGAGGACCTACAAAATAGACATTTAAAAACAAGGTCCCCTTTTTATTCTTTTGGGTCCAAAGGGTTAGCAACTTTTGACAACCCACACTTGCCTCACAGAAGGAGGGTTACTCTTTCTGGGATTGGGTGTGAATCTCAAAAGACATTCAGCAGCCTTGTGACCATAACCATCACACACAGAACAATGGTGGAAGCCACCCAACTTAGGGTTAACAAACTTCGTTGAAGTCTTGAGCACAACATTGTTTACTGGTATGGATGAGGTCTCCTTAACAAAGTTCATCCTCTTGAACTTTGCTGCCTTGCCGCCACTTGCGGTCGCCGGCTTCCAGGATGCGGTCGCCAGCTTCCTAGGTGCGGTCGACTGACCTCGCGGTAAGTACATGCGGTCGGGAGACTTAGCAACCTTACTGGTGCTTGCCGCAGCAGCAGGTTCATCCATGGTAATACCTTTCAACTTTGCCTTGCCAGTTTGTTTCTTAGGGTAGACATAATTAAACACTAGTTTCTTCTTTGGTTCTTGTCCTACACCCTTTGAAACATGATGTTTAGCCTTCGACTCTTCCAAAGTTTGCTGGGTAAATTTCTCATCTCTTTCACAACAAGATGCACATTTAAGGTTGTCACTAGTTTGGAATCCCAAGCCTTCCTTATCACCACTAGACTTTTGGGATTCTAAGATTTGTTCCATAGTGACACGAGAATTGGTCCACTCATTTGTGATCCTTTTCAGGTCATTTATCTCAGCAACCAATTCTTCGTTTTTAACCTTAAATATAGCATTTTGTTCTTCTAAGAAACGGTTTCTATCAGTAAGAGGAGTCATACTCTTGATCTGCTCTTTAAGGAGGGTGAGTTCAGATCTTAATAGAGATTTCTCCGTCTTAAGCTGGGAAATTTCTTCAGTTGAAAGTGCTAAAGCTTCCTTCATGCCAGAGAATTTACTAATTACCTGTTCAGCTTTTGCAAACATCTTTTCTTGTTCATCGGGGGAAATGTCAAATTTGACTTGTGGTGTGGTAGACAGAACTTCCTTCACTTTGGGGTTTAGTAGAGCCTTCTTTGCTGCACTCACATCACATCTTGAAAATAGAAGATCACCATTCTTTTGAACCGGAGTTAAGAATCCTTTTTCTGCAAGTTCATCGGCCGTATAACTTATCCGTTTAGGTTTTGCATTTGGTGAGCGACGACTTTTATTATCATCCTCATCATCGGACTGAACGACCAAACAGATGTGACCTTCTTCAGAATCCTCATCGCTTTCATCAGAATCTGACTCTATCCAGGTAGCTAACTCTTTTGTGGTAGAGTCCTCTTCAGCAACCATCCCCTTTTGCTTTGAGTATCTTGGATTGAAGTTGTTTTTCTTCTTCATATACTCATACTTGGGAATGGGGCATTCTGATGCGAAATGACCGGGTTTCCTGCAATTAAAACAAACGAGATCCTCTTTCTTCTTGGAGAAGTTGAAGTTCTCTTTCTTCTTTGAAGGGCTGCTCCTTGAAAACCTTGTTGGAGCTTTGCTTGTTGATCCGGGTCTTGCTGTCTTTCTGAACTTTTGGAATCTTTTCACGAACATAGCAAAATCATCATCATCCATATCAAGTAAATCTGATGTGGAGATTTTTGGATCTTCTTCCTCGATCACTTCTTCCTTTTGAGCAACCAACGATAAGCTCTTTGTTTTTTCCTCCATTTCAGCAATGTTGTTAAGCTTGATATCAAAGACCTTGAGGTTGGCATAGAGGCTTCTGAGAGACATGTCATCTAGTAGCTTGGTATCTTCAAGAGTGTTTCCTTTGTGTAGATATTGCGAACCAAGAGCGGCAAGAAAATTAACATTGATTTCTTTCTTGGTAAGTTTCTTTCCGAGTGCTGTATAAGTACTCACGATCTCACAATAACGATCGTAAGTGGCTCTTAGTGATTCACCGGGGATCTTAGCAAAGTTGTTGAATCTTCTTTGAATTGCAAACTTTTTGCTTTCCTTGCAAGCTTGATCTCCTTCGATGTAATCTTCAATTGCATCCCAAAGTTCTTTTGCAGTAGAGCATTCCATGATCTGTCGACGCTGTGACGTACTCAAGGTACTTAGAAGTATGCTTTTTGCTTTCACATCCATTCCAACCAGTCTTTTCTCTTCATCGGTCCATTCAGCCTTTGGTTTCTTGATAGTCGGATTTGCACCATTGGTTTCTGGATCCGGATTAGCTTTCATTGGGAAGTATGGTCCAATGGTAAGACAATCACCAAGTTGCTCATCCATGGAGTAGAACTGAGTTAGAATGATGTGCTTCCATACGTCAAAATTATCTTCGTCGAACGCTGGAACGTGAGTGAAGTTAACCGTTGCCATAGTTTTCTGACTTGCCATATCGAATCGGCACCCAAGCTGTTAAGCTTGAAAAACAGAAGTTTTATAAAGGTGTTTGCTCTGATACCACTTGTTGGTCCCAAAGACACAACAAGGGTATGAAAAGATGCTGGAGGGGGGGGGTGAATAGCCTATTAAAATTTCAACCCTTTTTCAAATTTAACCAAGTGCTTACTCTTGAATATGCGGTCAAGTTAAAACCACACGGTCAAGGGGTAATATGCACAGCGGAAGTTTTCGTTAGAAATGGGAAAGGTTGGTTTTGACTAAAATCTCTAAGTAGGAATACCAGCACTCACGGTCAACCAGGTAGCGGTCGAGTGAGTTTGGTCGAGGGTGAAGTGCGGTCAAGAGATTGCGGTCAAGAGGTTGAGATTTGAAAGTTGTTGTCTTAGAAGTTTTTGGCAAAAGATAAGTTAGTCAGATTTTAACTTAGGCAATGTGGAGAACAAACAAACACAATTCACAGCAAGTTATTAAATCTGAAAGATCAAAACACTAAACGACAAACAAAGTTAATATGAACAATGAAGAACAAGATGAACAATACTTGAAAGTAAATTTGCAGAAAGTAAAATGACACAAGTATTTGGAAAGGTTCGATCTGTTGAAAAGATCTACGTCCTTTACCAAGATGGTCAGTCTTGGATTTTGAATGGAGGTATAAATTGATTCTTTGAGTGTACAGATTACAGAGATGAAGTATTGAATCAACACCTACTTTCTATGAAGAACAAATCCTAGACTTAGACCAGTGTATCCCTTTTGATTCAATCTAAGTGATTGATCAATTGGGGTGAGTGTGTGTAAGAATCTGAAGCTCTTTGAAATCTATATGATTTAGAGCCTAAAGAATCTTATGTGTTAAAAGGCTTGAGATGACTTGAATGTTGCTGGAGATCTTTGAGGGTTTGAAGGTGAGTTCTTTGAAGATTCAAAGGATTCTGGAAATTTTGAGTATGATCTTCAATCACCAAGTATTTCAACAGCAATTTCTCTCTTAGAATCTCAGCTTGGTTCAATGAAGAACTTAAGGGCTATTTATAGCCTTGAATGAGAAAATAGCTGTTGGATTTACTTGGGCTCCAAGTTGAAGGACAATGAGCTGTTGAATTCTGATTGGAGCTCAATCTGAGTTTGTCCTTTTTGCAGATAAGAGGTGGTCCCACTTAGATGAATTTCAAATTTGAATTACTTAGGATCCAAGTTCTGCAACGTTCTAAACTAACCATAGTTTGATACAATTGACCATGGTTAAGTTTGAACATACTTGGGTTCTTGAACTTCTGCTCATCCGCGGTCAAGAATTGCGGTCGAAGCTCTTGCGGTCAATATGCCTAAGGGCATCCGCGGTCGAGGGGTCAAATGTGACCTGTCAAGATATTCCACAAAGCTTCACGGTCACTGACTTCCGGTCAAGTGATTCACGGTCCAGTGGTCTTCCACAGTCAGGTGGTCTACCACGGTCAAGTGAATTCACGGTCGAGGTCTTGACCACTAAAATTCCAGACTTAGAAAATTTTCAGCCTATCATTCTAAAGCCTATACTATCAAAGTGGACTATTCTAAAAATGAAGTTTAACACTTCTTACAATATATCCGTCCTCAAAAGATAAAATTAGGTTATGGGATCAATCAAATCTAGGTAATAGGAGTGGTTTATAATAAGCATACCCAACAGCCGGGAAGCACCATGCCACCACCACAGCACCTCGCCACCAACCATTCAACTATATTTCCAGTGGCGGAAGGATTTCTAAACACCTGGTGCACAACATACACTACATAATTTCAAACAAAAATTTTCTGTGACGCAATTATATTACACTACATAAATTCAAACTAAATTTTTTTGTGACACAATTATATTATAATACATAACTTCAAACTAAAATTATACTCCACCGTCTTAAATTGATAGTGTGGTTCGTCTTTTCAATTATTTTGAAGTTATGTTGTTAATTTTGAAAATTTAATTATTTGAATCTAAACTTTACAAATGGGATTAATTTGGGTGGGGTGGGGCAGTGGTGAGGCTAGGGCAAAGGCAAGAGGGTCATTCGACCCCTTGAATTTTGGAATGTGTCAATTTTAGTACCTTTAAAATTTTAGAAAATGATATTTTACTACTAAAAATGATGAATTTATACATTTTGACCCCCTTAAGTTTGAGAAAAAAGCTCACTATTTGACCCCCTTGTATACTAAAGTTTTAAACCTCAACAATAATACTTATCCCACAAACAACTTTGACCCCCTTTTCGTAAAATCCTGGCTTCGCCACTGGAGGATGGATGAGACTCTTATTTTAAGACAATTTTTTTATATCAAGTTATTCCTAATTAGCCCAAATAAATAATAATAATAATAAAAAACAATCAGCACAAATTGAAGGGCAAAAAATGCCAAATTGGAATGAGGAGCATCTAATAATTGGAATACAAAAACATTCATAGGATTCGAACACAGGTGAGTCACAAGCACATAATGACTTTAACCAACCACACTAGCAATACAATATATCTTCGGGGTGCACGATTAGTATTTAAACTAAAACTGTTTTTTGTTTCTCATTAGGCATGTCGAACCACCGGGTGCACTTGCACCCCCATCATAAGCCGTAGATCCACCCCTGATTCCAAGAAATGTGAAGGATTTTGACCGGAGAAGGATGTGGAGGAGATGACTTGGTCGAATGTTGATGGAGAAGGAACATAAGGGGCAGTGTGGGGAGAATTATCTTGTCAACTCAGTATTTGTATATTTTAGTTCGAGTTTTGGTTAAATTATTAACACCAGTTAAAATAAATTAATGCTCATTAGAAAAATTAACGTCTGTTAAAAAAATTGACGATTGAATAGTATTTTGGTTAATTTTGCTAATAAAACTATAGTACGCATCATACATTTGTTGTTTCGGGAGTACGTGTGTCAAATTGATGTTGGAGCCATAGTACGAGAGGCAGAAAATCAGTTTTCTCGTTCAAAATTATTATTGAGGCCTACTTATTACGAAAATAACCCAAATGCAATACTGTTACTTCCGTCTTAAAATGAAAAAACAAAACAAATTTCAACTTAATCAATTAAGAGCAATTTATTTATCTTTTCCCCCACATTTTGAGACGGAGCTAATAGTATAAGAAAATATTAAAAAAAAAATAACCCCTCCAAAATCGGGGGCTCGGTTGCTCCCTCGCTCACGTAAAAGCCGACCTGCATTTCCATTTCCAGCTCCATGTATGAAAATAGCTAATGGTAAGCTAGCTTTCAGGGATAGCCTTGAAAAAAAATTATTTCTCGGCCACTTACTATTTGTATCTAACTAGTACTGACCCGTGCCAAGGCACGGGCTATTGTTACTTTCCAGCTGCTGTGCGTTCGGTTCATTTCTTAAAGTTTTGAGACTTATTTAAAACAAGAGAAGATTAGGGGATGAAGTGAAATATATGAAAGTTAGAGGACCTATTTGAGAAAAGGGAAAATTAGGGGCTAAAGCGCAACCAAGGCCGGCCCTGCCCCAAGTGAGGTGAGGCAAGGGCCTAGGGCCACAGAATATGAGTTAATTTTAAGGCCACAAAATTTGTCCATTCTATGTATAAGAAGGCCCCATTTTAATTCTAACATACATTAATATTTTAAGCCCATACCACCCAAACCTAAATACTCAAACCCAATTAATCTACATTCGAGTTGAAATCAACGCACAAAAAAAAAAAAAGAAATGCGATTGCTAATTGTTACGACAACAAGGAAAACGAGAGAGAAAGAGACAGACAGTAGTAGACGAAAACTAAATCCTTCGTTCACTCACAACACCACCACCGACCACCACAACTTAATCAATGACAATCTTTGATTTCTTAATTGAATTTTGAGAGAAAAAGGTATGACTTCCCCCCCCCCCCTCTTTTATCATGAAAATGCTATCAATTTGTTTGTTATAATTTTCCCACTCTAATCATGGGAAAAGTTATATATTTGATTAATTATTTACTAGAAATTTCTAGAAATTATGTGGCGTTGTGAATTGTTGTGTTGTAATTTGGGGTTTTTACAAAAACCATGATTGAATCTTTTAAAGAAGAGCCCCAATTTAAAAGTTGTCCTAGGGCCACAAATTTTACAGGGCCGGCCCTGAGCGCAACACCTAAAATTTCAGAGACTGATTTGAAAGTAAGAAAATATGAAGGGGTAAAGTGAAACTTATGAAAGAACCGTGGCCTCACGATACATTTTTGGACTTATCTGGACCGCTCTTTGTTGAGACTTATTTAAAACAAAAAGAAGATTAGGGGGTGAAGTGAAACATATGAAAGTTAAGGAACTGATTTGAGAAAAAGGGAAAATTAGGGGCTAAAGTGAAACACCAAAAATGTTAGGGACTGATTTGAAAGTAAAAAAGTTTAAGGGGGTAAAGTAAAACTTTTGAAAGAATCGTGCCTGATACTTTTTTGGATTAATTATCCATGAAAGCATTCATCAATTGTATGGTTTCCTTTCAGTTCAAATATTGACTTGTAGGCCCAAAAAATTAGTGGGCTTTTGTGATTATGGTTTCAAAATCTACAGTTGGGCTATAAGACTTCGTAAGGTTACATTTCTATTTTGAAAGAAGGCTACATATTTTTAAAATTTAATTCATCCCCAAAAATAAAAAACAAGATAAGTCATTTGATTTTCTTTTGTGTAACAAGCCAACTTTCACCGAACAACAATTTAATCATCCCAATAAAAATTTAAATAAAGGTATCCTGACATCTTGTTTATACTAATCACTTGAGGTTAAGTGGGCACACAATCTCCCGGAGAAATCATGCTTCTGGGGACTTTTTATAGGAATTAGTTAATATCACAGATATCTTGGAGGATATCTCAGAGGATCTTAGGAAAATCTTGTTTTACATTAAGGGGTTGTTTGGTAACCTGATAAAAAGCGGGTTAAGATAAATAAAACGAGATAGGGTTGTTTGGTAGGATTTTAAATCTTGGACTAATTAGAGGGTTGGAGCCGATAAGAGGCTTATCCCCTTGTTATTTATCCCTTAAAAAGGAGTGGTGTTATTTATACACCGATTATTAGTACACAAATAAATAATCACGCTTTCTGTTTTATATTAAGGGATGAAAAAACAAGTTTTACACTAAACTAAACGAGTGTAAAACAAGTTTGTCTCGAGATTTTCACTACTAAATATATCTCCTTATATCTCTTCAAATATTCGGAAATAACAACGGAATATATCAAGATATTTTTTTATGTGTAGCCTATCTTAATTAGTTTTAGGTAATTTGGTTTCCTTATTTTTAGGTAGTACAAGTAGTATAAATAGGTCTGTTGTACATAGTTTCAGTGATCAAGAATAAGAAGTTAATCATCAAGAAAAATTTATTTCAAAGATGAAATTTATATTCTCGTTCATCCTCATTTATGCCAAATTCATCACTTCTACAGTTGTAATTTCTGCTACATGTACATGTTCAAAATCGAGACCTATTGCTTAAGCGACCAAAACTTTTTCCACCTAAGCCAACCATTATTGTTTCTAATTTGTTTATAAATAAATCACCTAATAATGTATTGATTACAATTTTTCAAAAGTTCACTAAAATAATTAAATTAATATTAATAATTAATTAAAGTTCATTCTTGTTAGATTATAAAGACCATATGTGACTATCTGCGGCCATTAGCATTTTTCTGTTTTTTGAAAACTAGCACTAAATTGGATGTGTTGGGTATGCATATTATAAACCACTCCTATTACCTAGATTTGATTGATCTTATAACCTTATTTTTTTTATGGACTTTAGGTTTTATTGTAAGAAGTTTTATAACTTCATTAGTTAAGTCCAATTTTAGTTTAGTTAGGCTTAGAAGATCATCCCATCAAATTTTGAAGAAATGCTGCTGGTGATGTTGTTGTGAAAAAAGCTAAGTCTACCTACGTTAATCATGCTGCTTATGATTGTGCTGCTGCTTGAGGAGCGACCACATGTATGTCGACCGCACGTTATGGGCTACCGCAGATCCATGCTGCTGCAAGGATCTAGCGACCGCAAGAATATGCTACCGCAGACAGTAGTTACCGCACAACCAGATCAAGACCAAAAAAAGACAAGTTTGAATCAGAACGTTGCAAAATTCAAATTTGAATTTGGTCGTTTTGTCTAATACAAGATAGTACATCTTGACCACTAACTTCTGCAACTACAAGACGACAAAGAAATGAGCTTCAATCAGAATGCTCTAGCTCATCATCTCCAAACTTGTCCTCCAAGAATTCAAACAGCTACCTCTCTCACAAGGCTATAAATAGGCCTTGCTTTCTTCATGGAAAGTGTGTTGAGATTCAAAGAGAGAAATTGCTGTTGAAATTCTTGGTGATTGAAAATCATACTCAAGATTTCCAGAATCATTTGAATCTTCAAGCATTAGCCTTCAAATCTTCAAAGATCTCCAGCAACCTTCAAGCACATAAAATCTCAAGCCCAGCAACACTTAAAGATTCATTAGGCTCTAAATCATATATATTATATAGAGCTATTGATTCTTACACACACATACCCCGATTGATCAATCACATAGATTGCATTATTAGGGATACACTGGTCTAAATCTAGGATTTGTTCTTTATAGAAAGTAGGTGTTGATTCAATACTTCATCTCTGTAATCTGTACTCAAGAGAATCAATATATCCTTCATTCAAAATCCAAGACTGACCATCTTGGTAAAGGACGTAGATCTTTTAACAGATCGAACCTTTCTAAATAATTGTGTCATTTACTTACTGCACTTTACCTTCTGCAAATTTACTTTCAGCTATTGTTCTTATTGTTCATATTAATTTTGTTTGTCGTTTAGTGTGTTGATCTTTACAGCTATTCAAATTATTGTGAATTGTGTTTGTTGATTGCCTACTGACTTAGTTATCACTTCTAACTACTTACCTATTTACCAAAACTCTCAGACACAAACTTTCATCTTCAACCTACCTTGTCTGTCCCCTTTGCCTACCGCAATCCTGCCGACCGCATGTTTGCTTACCGCATACTGAACCATTTCAGCCAGTTCAATTTCTTTACCTTCTAGGTTGCCGCAATATTGCCTACCGCAATATAGGCTACCGTATCATTTGCCTACCTAGTCGTTTTAACTTCAAAACCAACTCTACCTCATTTTTATCGAAAACTTCCGCTGTGTATTTTACTATTGAACTAGTGATTTTTACTTGACCGCAAAATTCAAAAGTAAGCATAAGGTTGAATTTTGAAAAAGGGTTGATAATTTAAAATAGATTATTCACCGCCCCTCTAGCCTCTTTTCATACCCTTGTTGTGTGTTTGAGACCAACAGGATGCAAAGCATAAGAGTAGGATTGTAAATGGTTCGGTTTGGGGGTATTTACGAACCGAACCACTAGTCATCAGTTTGTGAAAATTTCAAACCGAACCGAACCATAAAAAATTTCAAACCGAACCAAACCAAACTGCTATGGTTTGGTTCAAACTGCGGTTTAATTACGTGGTTCAAACCATAGTTTAGACTACGGTTCAAATCACGATTCAAACTGCAACTCATTATTACATTTGTTTTAATTTTCCGTGATCACGGAGGAAGTGCGAAGATGTGGATCTTGAAGAGGAAAGTCGGATGAAGAGAGAGACTAGACGAAGAGAGAGGCCGAAAGAAAAAAAACACTTTATAATATAGACCGTGGAGAGAAACTGGTAATTTATGTCTCGCAAATCGCAATGAAGATAACAAACGATGAAATTAATATTAATTAAAATACAAAATGGGAGTCCTACGATTAGTCTATGTAATGATCTAATAATAAATATACAAAAATATACAAAAATATTAAATAAGATGTGAACTGGGGTTATGATTAGTTTATGTAATGTGGTTTGGTTTGGCGGTTCGGCTTGGTGTTTCGGTCTCGCGGTCTCAAACCGCGGTTCGGTTTGGTTTGGTTTGGTCTGGGAGGTCAAACCACAAACCAAACCGAACCATGTGGTTTGCCAATATTTGAGACTAAACCGAACCATTGATGCTTGAAAACCAAACCAAACCGCATGGTTTGGTTCGGTTCGGTCTCATACCGCGGTTTGAACCGAACCACTTACACCCCTACATAAGAGTTTGAGTAGGCTCTCCACAAATATTATAGGCTTAACCCAAATATTATCAATCATTAAATTGACAATTTAATTTACATTAAAAATATAAACAGAGGGATGGAAAATGAGGGTGTTCTTGCATAAAATTACAATGACACCAAATGTAATACTGCCCTTGTGAAGCCATAGATCACACAAAGAGCGAACTTTATGACCATTCACAATCTTCGACATTGTATCTCTCTTCACAATGTCTTGGGACACGCAACTGCATTTCCAAGCGTAACTTGGACACTAACCTATATTGGCATTAACAAATCCCTACTCGAAAAATTTTTAGCTTTGAAAACACAATATTTTAATGCTTCCGGATTAGCTATAAACCGCCAATCGAGTTTCTCGATCACTACTAGATTGAACAAATAAACATGACGACATCTAATAGATAATGACCAACAACAATAGCACAAAAGCCAAAGCTCCAAACAAAGGGGAGTGAATACAAAGGTTCTCATAGGAGAAGTCAATACACTCAAACACCAAGTCAGCATCACTCCTCTTGACTTATTTAAATAAAAGATGAAAAACAAAAAAATTAGATTTTGTGCTTAGATTAGAGTTAAATAATTAGAGTTATATAAATAAGAAATTCCAAAATCATATACTCCATCTGTCCCATACCAATGGGTACTTTTTATCAAACCAACTTGAATTTTGATTAACATTTTATGCTAAATTATTAATCTTCATAAAAAATTAAAAAAAAACTACTAAATTAATAATAGAAACATTATCAATAACTATTTTTAAATTTTTATGGAGATATTATTTAGCATAAAATGTTAGTCAAAGTTCAAGTAAGTTTGACCAAATGTGCCCATTGGTGTGGGATTGGTGTGGGACAGAGGGAGTATGAGTTTGAAATTAGAGAGAACGTTTGAGATTATATACAACCAAATCAAAAAAATATGAATCACAAACATAAAAATACTAAAAGAAATAAAATATTAAAATTAATTTTACATTTATTAATTATTAATTAATAATTAATAAAAGTGAAATTAGGTTCAATGAAATGAACAAAGAAGAATTATATAGGATGAAGAGAGATGGGAGTTTTAGGCCTTCTTTTCATGGGCCTCCACTATTCACACTTAGCTTTCTGGGCCATTTGGTCCATTCCTACATTAATTTGAAGGTAATCTCTTTCTCAGAAATTAAATAACCAACTACTAGCAACTCCATAAGAGTTAAGCACCTATTTGTTCCTTAACCTATTGAGTTGTTTTCTTTTTGGTCCTTAACCTATTTTGGTTTTCTTTTTGGTCTTTGATGTACCTATGCAAGATAAAGTGGTCCTTAACCTATTTTAGTTTTCCTTTTGGTCCTTGATGTACCTATTTGCAGGACAAAGTGGTCCTTGACCTATTTTGGTTTTCCTTTCGGTCAACAAGCCATGTCGACGATTTTAAGGACCACTTTGTCCGGTAAATAGGTACATCAAGGACCAAAAGGAAAACTAAAATAGGTTAAGGACCACTTTATCCTGCAACTAGGTACATCAAGGACCAAAAGGAAAACCAAAATAGGTTAAGGACCAAAAGGAAAACAACTCAATAGGTTAAGGACCAAATATGTGCTTAACTCATACTCCATAATATACCATTGATTGATGACTAGTAGTGGTCCATTAACTAAACCAATTGTACGATAGGGAAGTCTTCTTGTGTGTGAGACGGTCTCACATATAAAACGGATTTGTTGTGTGAGATAGTCTTACATATGAAACGGATCTAGATAAAATAGGAAATGAGCTTGCCCCACCCTACCTATAGGGAAGGTAAATTATTGATTATCTCAACAAATCTCAACAAGATCCGTTTCACATGTAAGGCCGTCTCATACAAGTTTTTGTCGTTATGCAAACCAACATTAATTGATGACTGGCGGTCCAAATATGAGGGAGATAATAATAAATGCTTAAATATCAAAGCTAAGAAGACCGAGATGGACATGAACTAAGACTAACCGATATGGGGCTCAATTATTGTAACGAAATTATTATAAAACCACCCAAAATTGACATTGATTGATTGAATGGCTTGCTAAAAACATAGTTGTCTATAATTTCTAGGATGAATTATATTAGCAGAGTGTACTACTCTTTTCGTCTTAAAATGATTTTTACATTTGATTATTTAAACTTTTTAAGAACATAAACACTTGCTTCACTAGTCATGTTTTGTTTATCCACTTTTAAGCTTAAATAGTAGAAATAAGAAAAACTTTTTGAAAAAATAAGAAATAATAAATAAAAAAATCATTTTTGAGACAGAAAGAAAGAGTATATTATAGTATAATCGCATTTAGCTAATGATATAAATGGTGGAGATTGGACCCATGAACAATTTAATAAAAAGGTATACCTTTTGCCGTGTCAGCCAGTCCTCTTTGCTCATCAGAATTAGTATTCATCAAAAATAGAATGATCGATAGTTAGTTAGAGAAATGACAATAATATTATTCCTCTTAAAGTACAATGACAATCTTGACCCGAAAAAATAAAATGGTCTAACTTTATAATTAATTAAAATATACTCTCTCCGTCTCATTTGAATTAAGACAAATTTTTATTTTGGGTGTTCCAATCGAAATGAGACAATCCCAAAATGAAAATATTTTATTTGGTGCGACCCACATTCACAACAATTTTTTACTCATTATCCTCTACCTCACTTTCTCTCTCATATCTTACTTTTCATACCACATCACCTAATAACACTTTTTCTTAATCTCCATACCCAATTCACTATTCATTTGGTCAATTCAATCAAACTTTGATCATGATTTAATAAAAATGTTGATATTCATAAGTAATTTTAAAACTTTTTATTGTTTCATCGTTACGAACAGTATCAATAACATTTTATAGAAGTGCATAGAGATATCTAGAGTTTTATAAAATTATAGTTAAAGATAAATTGAATTGACTAAAAAAAATCAAACACAGTGCACATTAAGCTGAGACGGAGGTTTGTATCTCTCCAACAATAACAAAAGTATGGCCCTATAAATAGTAAGCCTTGTAGGTAGAGCTCCATGCACTTCTAGTAATAATTCCAAAGAACAATGGAAACTGAGGGCAAAAATCCCACCAAGGTTCCTCTTCACACTTATAGATATATGCCAAACAAGGCCTTGAACCGCATATTTGCACTTATTTACACTATTGCCATCATAGCTCTTCTCTATCACCATGCAAAAAATATCCTCCATAATTCAAATACCTTTCTCTCCCTTTCCATTTCCACTTCCATGTTCATAGCTGATCTTATCCTAGCCTTTATGTGGGCCACCAACACATCCTACCGCCTTTACCCGGTCCTCCGGCAAGAGTTGCCGGAAAATCTTGAGAATGTTGTGAAAAGAAGTGACTTTCCGGCTATGGATATATTTATATGTACTGCTGATCCATATAAAGAGCCACCTATGAATGTCGTGAATACAGCGTTGTCGCTAATGGCGTATGATTATCCGCCGGAGAAGATATCGGTTTATGTTTCCGACGACGGAGGGTCTCAGCTTACTCTCTTTGCTTTTGTGGAGGCTGCTAAATTTGGAAAATATTGGTTACCCTTTTGCCGGGAAAATAATGTAATGGATCGGAGCCCCGAAGTCTACTTCGGATCTAACCATGTTTGGTCTACCCACAATGAGAAGATAAAGGTAAGGTTTTTTTGGTTCATTTTAAGCTTATGATTTTTCGGTTCATTACTTGGTTTGATCTTATCAATTTTATAAAGCTATACTCCCTCAATCACACCTCACTTGAGACCTAAGAGGTGGGCACGATAACTAAAGAAAAAAAATAAACTAAGGAAAATGTGTGATAGAAAATAAGGAGAGAGAATGAGTGGGGTTAAAAGTAGGTAGATTGAATAAATTGTGTGGTGGAAAATGAAGAGAGAATGAGTGGGTGGGGTAGATTAAATATAAAATTATAAAAGATGACCATTTTGGGGAGTCTCAAGTGAAGTGAGACGACCCAAAATGGAAATAAGTCTGAAGTGAGGTGGGACGGAGGGAGTATAAAGCTTCTTTCTCAAGTGATTAATCACCAAAAATTATTGTTCAGTTTAATTTAATTAAGTTGAGCTTGACAATAAAATGTCACAAAAAAAATAGTTTTTTTTTTTTTAACAAATATGAAAAACAAGTTTTTAAAATACGCGATGGCATTTTGGTTAATAAGTGTGGAACTTATTTAAAAAACGCTCGATGGCATTTTTCTAAATAACTACTCTTTTATTAAACGTGTGTTGGCATTTTTGTAAATAACAGACACTCTTTGAAACTACAACTAGCACTCTTAAACTCTGTCACTAACACTCTTTAACTTTATCACTAACACTCTTATAACCACCCCCTCTGGCACTCAATAAAACATGTTACCTTCGTCCAATAACAAAATACTCATTTACTTTTAGGAACGAGAATTAAGGAATGCTGTAAGAAAAGTAAGTGTGTTGAGTTGGAAGGAGAGAGAAAGTGAGATAGAGAATATTAAATGGATAGTTATTGTGAGTGGAAATGATAAAAAATGGACTATATATTTCATTTTTTGGAAAGTGGCATTTTTCAACGGGACACAAAAAATGATAAAATGGGTACTTAGATATGGGACAGAGGGAGTATACCGACACTTATAAACACTACAACTGACACTCTTAAACACTAATACTGACACGACGCGATGTTATACTTATTTACAAAAATGTCATCGCGCGCTCGAAGTTTCTTTTTAAAAAAAGTGACAGAACGCATTTTTTAAAACCCGTTTTTCTGAAGTGTAGTAACAAACAATTTTTCTAATCCCTACCCATAAGAAAATTATTTTATTTGTTATAACGATTGTATAAGTAATAATAATTTTATAATTTTTATTATATTAGTCTAGTTTTCACACATATGGTCAATGTTTAATTATTTAAATGCTCATCAAACTTAGAATGAAATAAAATCTCAAAAGTAAATAGTAGTTTTTTCATTCTGCCATGAAAAATAGTACTCCCTCCGTCGTCCCAGAGTATATATCCACCTTTCATTTTTAGTACGTCCCAAAGTATATATCCACTTCCTAAAATGACAAATAATCTTTACTATTCATCTCACTCATTCTCTCTCCTACTTTACTTTTATACTCACAACACCAATTAACTTACTATTTCCTCCCACTCATTCTCTCTCTCTTACTTTACTTTTAGACTCACAACACTTACATCACTCCCGCTATTTTTTTAATCTCTACGTAAATGAGATGGTAGACATATAATGAGAGGGTGGACATGTACTCTGGGAAGGAGTACGTTTTTATGAATCAAATGTTGTGGCCTAATATATCTTGAGCAAGTCATATGGGAGTCTTTTATGTGATTATGTGAGACGGTCTTATGAGACGGGTTTTAATGAAAGAAGATATGAGTTTACCATGACTCGTTCATAAAGGGACAAACGTTTTACTTTTTTAACGAGTCTCATGTATGAAACCCCGTCACACACAAATTTTTTGTCATATTTCTTGACGATAACCATACCGTCTCACACAATTTTTTTTTTGATAACCGTACAATCACTTCTGAAACATTATTTAGATTATTGTCGTTTTCTTGGTTAACGCAGACTACATTGGATATATCATTATTTACCTATTTTTTGTGGCATTCATCAATAGTATTTTTATACTCCCACAGTCCCAGACTAAGGTTCTTACTTTCCTTTTTGGTTTGTCTCAGACTAAGGTTCTTAGTTGCTTTATTACCTAAAATAGACAATAGGACCCACTTGTCATTCTCACAACAAAAACTTTCTACCCACTTTCTCTATCCTACTTTCTCCTACTTTACTTTTTCATACTCACAACATTTTTTTTTTAATCTCCGTGTAAAGTGAAACTAAGAACCTTAGTCCGGGACGGAGGGAGTACTAGTTACTGTAATCATTGATATGATAATCTAAAAGGGTAGAAATAATAATAGGAGTAATATTTATTTCATCTATAGCAATTAGCACTTTCTTTCTTAGTTTATTCTAAAAGAAAATTATGACTAAATAATAAAATGATTTGAATAAAATTTATCACAATATAAACAAATTATAAATAGATATAATATACTCCGTCTGACCCATAACAAAAGATAGTGAGCGAGAAAGGAGTTGTGAGTATGATGATTTGAGAGTGAAATCCAATTTAAATGCGAGAATATGACAAGTGAGAATACGTTGTTGAAGAAGAAAAGAATACAAGGGGGTCATTTTAGGAAAATACTAGGGGTTAGGCTAAAAAGAAAAATTAGTGCAAGTTGTTATAGAGCGGAGATAGCATTGTATTTTATGACCAGTCAACTTCAACTTTTGCTATGAGACCAAATGATAATACTCCCTCATCTTAAATTCCCTCTTAATAAAAGTAAATTTGATGTTTTTTAAACATTTTTTTTTTAGAGACAATCAAAAGTAAATTTGATACTCCCTCTGTCCCTAAATGAGTGTCTATTTTCAAGAAATCTTTATCCCTAAATGAGTGTCTTTTTTTAACATAACTTTCTCCCTAAACGTTTTTTTTTCGAAATTTTTTTCACCGGTTTCTTTATACGTGCAAAACTAAAGGTTTGAAAAGGAGATTTCAAGGTTATATATGAATCGTTGTTACCAAATTGTTCAAAAAGTTGATATTTTCAGTGTCCCTTAAAATGAAATTTGGACACTCATTTAGGGAAATGAGGAACGGATGGTGGTGTTTTCAACTATAGTAACAAACAAATTGTTTTCTTCCACATCCTTTCCGGTCTTTCTTTATCATCTTGCCTTTTCCTAGAGATAACGTTGGAGTTTTCAATGTTAGAACTAGTATTATCGTTACTACTCACTGAATGTAAAAAAAAAAAAAAAAAAAAAAAAATCAGTTTTTGGTCAATTATGCCGGTAGTTTTCAATTTCATTTCTTTTGTCTTTTCATCTAGAAATGTGGTCACAATACGTATTGGTTTGTCCACTCTCTCCATCATAAATTTATACTATAAGCCAAAAAATTTGGGCGAAAACAATAATACACATAGTGAAAGCTTAATGTGAAAAAATATAGTAAAATTTTGTACTTCCTCCGTCTCAAACTAGATGTCGTTTTGAAGTGTTTCACACATATTAAGAAATGTCATTAATGCAAGTGAAGAAGTACTAAATAACCCCTAAAGTAATTAAACTACCTAGGTAATTAAATGGTTAGGTAAGAGTTAGTGCACTATCATTATTGAGGGTATAATTGGTATAGAACAATAAAAAGGCTTTGAAAATAGTCAAACGACAAGTATTTTGAGACAAAATTTAACTCCCAAAACGACATCTATTTTGAGACGGAGGGAGTAATCAGTTAGATGAGTTTTATAAGTGGGGTTTACAAAGATTTATTACAATCTAACACATTACAGAGTTTTCACTATGACTTTTCATCATACATATCATTATATTTTTAAAAATGGGTCAAGTATTTTGGGGGGGGGGGGATTATTATATACTTCCCTCCGTCACATACCAAATGGTACAGTTTGATTTTTTTGGTCAAATGAGTCAATCGTTGACTATAATTTTATGAATATCTGGATATATCTATACAATTCTAAAAATTGTTAATGAAAGTATTTCTAATAGTGAAACAATAACAATTTTTAGAACTTCATAGACATATTTAGATATTCAAAAAATTATGATAAAAATTTGACTTGATTGATCAAAATGTTAAACTGTGCCCTTTGTTATGGTACAAAGGGAGTAGAAATTAGAATAAAATGGGGTTAGGATGTTATTATAATACAACTTCACCAAGTACTAGTATTTTCATGTATTTTTTCTAGAATTTATAAATACTAAAATGAGCTTTTCTAAAAGTCAAAAGGGTCGAGTAACCCAGTCTCTTGTATGTGGCCCCGCCAACGATTAAACCGAATTAAATGTTGCATTTAATTCATAAATTAAAAATTACTGTATAATTTAGTTTTGTGTACTTTGGTATCATACAGTGGTAAAATTATGTACATGGGTCACTCAACCCCTTTAGTTTTAAGAAGTGTTGATTTTAGTACTTTCAAATTTTATAAAAACGGTTTTTTTACTAAAAACGATGAATTTGTGCATTTTGACTCTCTTAGTGTTAGGTAAAATTTACACTAAAATATTATATTGACCCGTTCTATGCTAAATTTGAATACCCTAATTGTAGTATTTTTTTTTTCCAAAAACAACTTCGACCCCATTTTAAAAATTATTGACTTCGCCACTGGTATCGTATTATATAAAACTGCCTCAAAATTATTACCCTTTTTTTTCTTATCCCATTTTACCTTTAGTCAAGGCCGGGATTTAATTGTTATATAAAAATTATTATAAATATTTTTTGTAAATTTTTATATATTAAGGGTCCAATATTCACATATAGCACAGGGCCTCTATAATAGTTGAGACGGGCTGCCTTTAGTAAGTGATAATATTGGGTGGATAGGTCATTTATTTAGTGATTAATAATTTTAATTTATATTTGAAGTGTGATGAATTAAAGGTTAAGATTGGTGCAGGATATGTACGAAAGCATGAAGATAAGGGTAGAGAATGTGGTTGAGATTGGTAAAGTCAACCAAGACTACATCACCAACCTTGAAGCTTTCAGCAAATGGACAAACGATTTCTCCCGTCAAGACCATCCCCCTGTAATTCAGGTCAACTTTTTTCTACTTCTAACACAATAACATTTAAACTCGTCGTTTTTAGTTGTGTTTACTGGATTGTCTCGGTCTATTCGTATAAGTAGATAGACACTTTCTAAAGCATGTGGAACACATTTTATAATGAGATAATTTCTCAAAAGCCCTTCAGCCAGACATTTTTTTTTTATAAAGATTTTATAATTTATCTAAGGTTCATCCGTGGAATGAGACACGTTTCTCAGACATTTCTTTAAGGTCCGGTCTTTTCAACTTCTGGAACCTTTTTTTTTTTTTTTAAAATATATTTTGATATTCAGAACGAGAGTTTGAATGAGTTGACTCCCAGAGGCTTATTTATAAATAAAAAATATTTAAAGTATTTATATAAAAATTATAATTTGTTTCAGTGACTTTTGAAAATTTAATTTTTTTTAAGGAAGAAATTAATCCTTTTTTAAAATTATAATCTTGCGAAAACAGGTTTTGTTAAACAGCAATGAGGAAACGGACACTACGGGCCATAAAATGCCCAATCTGGTGTATGTTTCAAGAGAAAAAAGCAGAGCAGCCCAACACCACTTCAAGGCTGGCGCTCTTAATGCACTGGTACGAAAGCCCACCTTCCACCATATTTAGGCCCATTTATATATACTACTTAATTAAGATTATTATAAAAAAATCCATATAAAATCTTTTTAGCTCGTGTCGTATGTATACGAGCTAAAAAGATTGCAACTTTTTTTAATTTTTTAATTTCTTTAATCTTCAATTTGTTCTTTGAAGCTCCGGGTATCAGCTACTATGACAAATGCACCAATAATTCTCACTCAAGATTGCGACATGTACTCGAACGATCCAAAAACGCCTTATCGCATGCTATGTTACTTTTACGACCAATCTTTCCGTCCAAATTTAGGCTACGTTCAATTTCCTCAACGCTATCACGGAATCAACAAATCGGATATATATGGAGGCGAAATCAAACGCCTCTTTGTAGTGAATCCGGTAGGCATGGATGGGCTTTCAGGCCCAAATTATGTTGGAAGTGGATGCTTTTTCCTTCGCCGAGTCTTCTTTGGTGGGCCATCATTGATGTTGGGCCCAGAGATCCCAGAACTCGACCCAACCAATGTCGTGGGGAAGCCCATCAAGGACAAATCTATATTAGATTTAGCTCACCATGTTGCAGAATGCAACTATGAAGATCATAGCAATTGGGGTTCAAAGGTAAGCATAAGCAATCACAATTTTTTTTTCCCTTTAGCATTAAAGTATTAAATACACAAAGCCCATTTAACTTATTGGGCCTTTTACGGCCCATTTCTAACCGACGATTTTGATCCAAAATTAACAGTTGGGCTTTAGATATGGATCACTAGTTGAGGATTACTATACCGGGTATCGTCTCCAATGTGAAGGGTGGAAAGCAACATTTTGTAACCCTAGCAGGCCTGCATTTTTGGGGGATGTACCAATTACACTTATTGATGTGCTAAGCCAAAACAAAAGATGGGCTATAGGCCTTCTTGAGGTTACATTTTCTAAATACAATCCATTAACATTCGGCTCGCGATATCTCGGGCCTATTATGGGCCTTTGTTATGCACATGTTGCTTATTGGCCCTTTTGGTCCATTCCAATCAACATATACTCTTTCCTACCTCAGATTGCTCTTCTCAATGGGCTCTCCATCTTTCCCAAGGTATGTACTACTGCTTCCGCGCGAGAAATTTATTATTGTGCTATATAGATAAATTTATCACCGTGCGATATAAAAAGCAGTAATTTCTAAATTAGAGATTACTAATTCAACAATTTTTACGCTCGCAGGTCACGAATCCATGGTTTTTCTTGTATATTTTCCTATTCATTTTCGCGTACGGACAAGATTGCTTTGACTATATTTACTTCCAAGGTAATTTTAAGAGATGGTGGAATGACCAAAGAATGTGGCTTATAAGAGGACTTTCATCATACATGTTTGGTCTCATAGAGTACACAATCAAACACTTGGGCATTGCCTCACAAGGATTCAACGTGACAAGCAAAGTACAAGATGATGAACAAAGCAAGAGATATGATCAAGGTAGTTTCGAATTCGGGGTTTCGTCCTCGATGTTCGTGCCATTCACTGCTGCAGCATTTCTAAATCTTATCGCGTTGTTCGCTGGTTTTACAAACATTTTGATTGGGAGATATCATTTGGAGGAAATGGTTGTGCAAGTTTTGATAGCTGGTTTTGGGGTGTTGAATTGTTTGCCAATTTATGAAGCCGTGTTGTTGAGGAAAGATGAAGGGAAAATGCCTACTAAGGTCACCTTTATTTCTTTAGTGATTGCGTCAATTATTTGTGTGGTAAGTTATTTCATATTTTAGGAATTTGATTGTAGAATATTCCTTATTATTCAATTAAATCGCATTTAAGAAAGGATGTAAAATTAGGTATTTGTCCTTTCTTAAAGGACATCAAGTGGTCCTTGCCTAGTTCATATAATTATAAGGGGTCACTATTCATTATGTACTACTCTCAATTTGTACAATTACAAATGGTGCGCTTATTATTCTCGTTTGTTCTAAAATAAATGTTAGTATATTTAAATATGGATGATAACATAGTTTGGTTTTTAACAAATTAATTTTTATTATTGGAAAAAGGAGAGTATGATGAAACAATTAAGTATTAGTATGTACTTATAAAAAAAATGCTTAAATCTCTTTTTTGTTTCTTCAAATTGTGCCTTAAAGTTAAAATTGAATATTCATCTAAAGATAAAAGGAGTGTCAATAAAAAATTAATATCTCATTGAATCATAGAAATTGTTCAAAATCCAATTAAATTGACTATATAGAAAAAGGACTATCAGAAGGAGTGTTTACAAATAAATTTTGTCACTTTCCAACAAGCTCTTACATTTGAGACCTTATATTTCTTGTTTGTTTGATAAATATTTCAGTTGTAAGAGAAACTGAATTACCCTTTCTTTCAGTCCCAATCTCCCGTACTAAGGTTTTTATTGGGTAGAGAGTTTTTGTTGTGAGAATGACGAGTGGGTCACATAGTCCATATTAGATAATAAAGCAACTCAAAATTTTAGTCTGAGACAAACTAAAAAAAAAAGTAAAAACCTTAGTCTGGGATGTAAGGAGTATTATTCAGAAAACTGCACACAAACATTAGTTTGTTGAGACATTCAAATATAAACACAGAGTAGCTAGCTGCAAGCTAGAGCCACAACCATGGCAACTCCAACCCTTCTTCATACAAGAAAACTTCTTCCAAGAGCATGGGTAAATCGGTCATTCGCCTTCGTTTACGCAATCGCAATTTTCTCTCTCTTTTATCACCATTTCCTTAACCTAATTATCCACTCTCCCAATACCCTAATCACCATTTTCCTTATTATAGCCGACCTCGTACTTTCATTCATGTGGATAACTTATCAAGCTTTCCAATTAAACCCGATTCAACGACAAGTTTTCCCGGAAAATATACCACAAGTTGTGCCGGAAACTGAATATCCGGCTTTGGATGTGTTTATATGCACGGCGGACCCCTACAAAGAGCCACCAATTGTGGTGGTCAACACCGCCTTGTCTCTGTTGACTTATGATTATCCGGCGGAGAAGTTGTCGGTCTACGTATCGGACGATGGTGGGTCCCAGTTGACTCTCTTTGCTTTCATGGAGGCTGCTAAGTTTGCTAAACATTGGTTGCCTTATTGCAAGAAGAACAATGTAGTTGATACATGTCCAGAGGTGTATTTTGAATCTAATCATGATTGGCTACCTGAGACCACAGAAATTAAGGTACGTACTATTCTTAATTAGTCCCTCAGTCTCAATTTAAAAAATTTACTTTTCTTTTCATCTGTCTCAATTTAAATTTTTTAGTTACTTTATTACTTAAAATGAAGGACGACCCACTTATCATTCTCATAACAAAAACTCCATACCCACTTTTTCTCTCCAACGTTATTTTTCATATTCGAAATATTTACTTTTTGTTAATCCATGTACAAAGTTAACGTATAAACATTAAATCGGAACTGTGGGAGTATAAATTAAATTATGTTCATAAAATCTTTCTTTACTCACGGCAAATTTAGATCAATTTATTTCATGTCATTTAAACTATAGCTAGAAAGTAGATGTAAAACAGTGTTTATTATTATTATTATTATTATTATTATTATTATTATCTGATGGAAGAAAGAATCTTGTATACGCCCTCCGTCTCATAATTATGTGCACAAATTTCTTTTTTGGGCGTCTCATTGATAAGTCACACTTTATTTAAAATGACAAATAATATTTACTATTCCTCCTATTCATTCTCACTCTTACTTTACTGTTATACTCACAAAACCAATCAAACTACTATTCCCTACCCACTTTCACTTTCCTACTTCACTTTTCACACTCACCACAGCTACGCATTACTTTTCATCTTTTAATTCTTATGCCCAACTCATTTTTTTTAAAGTTATAAAACGGATGGAGTATTTTTCAAGTTAATAATGTAGGCAACAGCAGCTTGTAAAAGGACATAATGGACCATGACATTTTTATAATTGTTTATGTGTGGTGCAGCTTATATATGACAAAATGAAAGAAAAAGTGAAAAAAGTTGTAGAGGAAGGTAGTGTTTGCCCGGATTTTATCTCCGACATTGACAGCCAACTGTTTACCAAGTGGACAAGTAGTTTCACTCTTCAACATCATCCTCCCATTATTGAGGTTCAATAAAATTTTCCATATTATCTCATTTCCGTATCAAAAATAATTTTCACGTTCGACTAGTTGAACGTTTTAAACATATGAACACTATCTTCACTAGTCATGTTGTATTTATCCACATTTTATTTTACCTTAAACTGTAGAAATGAGAAAAACTTTTTGAAGCAATAAAAAATGACAAATAAAAAGATTATTTCGGAATAAAAAAAGTAGTATTGTATATCATTCATAATACTTGCATATGTCACGCATTTAGCTATAATTTGTTGGGTGCAGGTTCTATTGGATGGTAAAACAGATAAAAATGTTGACAACAACGCAATGCCAAATCTCATTTATGCATCAAGAGAGAAAAGTAGGATAAAACAACACAACTTTAAAGCCGGTGCCCTCAATGTATTGGTATGTACTCTTTTTTCAAAATACATGTCGTTTTAGATTTCTTCACACATATTAAGAAATACAATTAATACATATCAAAAAGACTAATGTGCCCCTAACAGACTCCAATTCCCTAGGCAGTTTAAATGCAAATACAAGAGATAAGTCATAATTAATGAATAAGGGTATAATAGGTAAACAAGAGTAAATATTCTTTGGTAATCGTAAAACGTCAAGTATTTTGAAACAAAAATTAACTCCTAAAACGTCATGTATTTTGAAACAGAAAGGGTACCTCACATAAAAATGTGTTCGCGTCTTTTTCTTTATTCATTATATATTTTCATTCTTTTTTTTCTTTCTAATTTTATTTATTTACAATCTTTAAAGCTGCGAGTATCAGCAGCAATGACGAATGCACCTATTATCCTAGTCGTGGATTGCGACATGAACTCCAATGATCCGACGACACCCCTTCGAGCGCTATGTTACTTTGTTGATCCTTACATGGACGCAAAGCTTGCATTTGTTCAGTTCCCTCAACGCTTTCGTGGGATTAACAAGGATGATATCTATAACGGTGAATTTAGACTTGAGAATAAAATTGATACTATGGGGCTTGATGGCTTAATGGGCCCTATTTTTATGGGCACCGGAACCTTTTTTCGTAGGCATGCTTTATCTACTTCTACTCATATTTCACAAGTTGGTCCGATAAAGCTTGAAGATTCTTTAAACTTGCGTTCAAATTATATCATAGAGTTAGCCCATCGCGTTGCAGGCTGCAATTACGAGGACGAAACAAAATGGGGTTCCGAGGTAGGCCTTCTAGAGATCTGTGCCCCATCCATTCAACTGTATATAGAAGTTCATTCACTCAACAATCCAAATTTAATCTTTCACGAATAGTTTTCCCCTACTGGTAGGAAGGCGGGGATCAAAAGATAATTATACCTTTTATATCGATCTAGTGGTTCAAAATTTCAAATCATAACATAAATGAACTTGTGTGCAGTTGAATTGCATTGGGCGCCAAATATTAACCATCAAAAATACTAACAACTATGGATGTAGTACTTGATATGGTTATACTTTTTGCAGATTGGGTTTAGGTATGGATGTTTAGTTGAGGACATGTTCACGAGTTTTCGTCTACAATGTGAAGGATGGAGGTCGATTTTTTGTAGTCCTCACAGAGCTGCATTTCTCGGCAACTCCCCCATCATCTTAGATGATTTTCTAACTCAAACAAAACGGTGGTATATGGGCTTCCTCGAGTTTAATTTGTCGATGAACAGCCCTATAACGTTCGGCCTCAAGTCCATGAAAAATCCTCTCCAAGCCATTTGTTATATACACTACACATGCAGACCCTTTTGGTCCATTCCCATTATCATATACTCTTTCTTGCCTCAACTAATGCTCATCAACTCTTTCTCCATCTTTCCCAAGGTAATGTAGAACTATTTCATCTATAATTTGTTTTACTTTTACTTGAATTTTCTTAGATGTATGTATATATGTACATACAGGTCTCGGATCCTTGGTTCTTTCTGTACGCGTTTCTTTTCCTTGGGGCGTACGTTAAACATCTTTTCGTCTTAACATTTGGTGGAGGTCCAATACTGAAAAGGTGGTGGAATAGCCAACGTATGTGGTTGTTATGGGGAGTCTCGTGCTACCCGTTTGCATTACTCGAATATATACTTAAAAGCCTAGGCATAGCCACTTTTGGATTCAACGTAACGAGCAAAGTGATTGACAAGGAACAAGGCAAACGTTATGAACAAGGGATGATTGAATTTGGAGTCGCGTCTCCCATGTTTTATGCAATAGGAATTGTAGCCACGGTCAACTTATTCGCGTTTTTAGGAGGGATAGTCTTACTAGTTTTCAAGAACGGGAGCGTCGAAGAATTGTTTGTACAAGTATTTTTAGCTGGATTTGTTGTGGTAAATAGTTGGCCAATTTATGAAGCTATGGTGTTGAGGGGTGATCAAGGAAAGATGCCTCTTAACATCACTTTGACTTCAATTGCTTTTGCTTCTGCATTTTTTGTGACATTCTCTGTACTATTCTAGCTAGGAAGCAACATACGTACAAAATGAAGATCAATTGTGAATAAATTGAATTCTTCTTAGATATTGTACAATAAAACTTTGAGTTACATGTTTTTGTCAATCTCTAATAATTCAATGTTATATGGCTTAGTTTTTTTTGTTTAATTTTGTCTCTATTTCTTTCCGAATAAATTGAATTCTTTTTTTAAGGATATGAACACTTGCTTTGCTAGCCATGTTTTGTTTATGCACTTTCAAGCCTAATTTGTACTCCCTCCGTCCCAGACTAAGTTTCTTAGTTTGACTTTACACGGAGATTAAGAAAAAGTAAATATTGTGAGTATGAAAAAGTAAGTAAGAGAAAGTATGAGAGATAAAGTGGGTAGGGGTATTTGTTGTTAGAATGACAAGTGGGTCTCATGGTCTATTTTAAGTAATAAAGCAACTAAAAACTTTAGTCTGGGACAAACCAAATAGGAAAGTAAGAACCTTAGTCTGGGACGGAGGGAGTAGAAAGGTGAAGAACTTTTGAGGATAACAAGAAATAGCAAATGAGAAGATCATGTATAATGTATAGAACTTGTTAAATATGAGCCCTACAAATACAATTGCTTTTTTTTTAATATATAAGAAAGAGCTTTTTCAATGATAAAAATACATTTTGGTGCCCAAAACTTTTATTAGAGTCCCATTAAAGTCCTAACCTTTTAAAATTAGGGAAATTAATTAATGGATCCGCTTATCCATTGGTATAGGTTCAAAGACTCACAGTAGCCAATAGGCTTTGGGCTTATAGTGGGACCCGCCAACACCCCCCCCCCTCCTCTTCCCTCAATCATCATCTAGTTTACTAATATCAATAAACGCTTACTGTTACATAATAATCTGTTCATTTGACTATTAAACTTTATGTTCTGTTTAAACGCTTTTAAACTAAATTATAGAAATGAGATGTATTTTTTTTATGTGAAATGTCAAATAGAAATATCAGTTTGAAACTGAAGAAGTACTGCTTACAAAACTCAACATAGTATTTCAGGATAGACTCTCACATCACATTTAACTCCTTTGTCTTCACCACTGCCTAGATATGGAGGACGAAGAAACAGTCCGTAGTGTCACGATCGTCTGCTGAAGCCGAGTATCGAGCTATGGCTACTACCGTGAGTGAGATAATCTGGCTACGATGGCTCTTAAAGGATCTTGAGGCGCCACAGTTAGAGGCCACACCTTTGCATTGCGATAACCAAGCTGCATGTCACATTGCAAACAACCCGGTCTTTCACGAAAGAACGAAGCATGTTGAAATGGATTGTTTTTTTGTTCGTGAAAGAGTTGAGTCCAAAGACATCCTTCCGTGCAAAATATCAACAACCGATCAAGTTGCTGACTTGTTTACGAAGGCACTTGGAGCAGTACGTTTTCGGTTTTTAGCTAGCAAGTTGGGCAATTCGTGATCTTCATGCACCAACTTGAGGGGGAGTGATGGAATTGATATCCAAATATCTCCACATGACTTGCTGAGCAACATGTCAACAATGGCTGCAGTATATATTTGAATATTAGCTCCTAGCATTAGAATAGATTAAGAAAAGGTCCCTACCTCTAGTATATATCTAGTAAATGGGTTGTACCTTTTGACTAAGCAAAGGGAAAAATATTCTCCAATTCCTTCTTGTCTTCCAGTCTCTTTTCTCTGTTAGACTACTGTTGTTAATTTTATCAGTTTGTCATCGCTAACCTAACGTAAATCTGATCTTTAACACTTAATATCTTAATCAGTGGCTCTGTGTCATTGTGGGATTAGGCACTAATCCTCCGCGCCAATTTAATTGGGTAAATAGAAATGATACTCTAGTCCTCCACGCCATGTCAAGGTGCTTTTCTAGAGGTCATTTCTATTCTACAGAACTCCCACTACCAGAAATGCGATGATATTCCACTATACATTATCAACAAACTAATTCAAGAAATTGTCATATCGAGGAAAAGACAAATTGTCATCAGAGTTGGAATGGAACACTAATAAAGGTCATTTCTTAGTCAATCTAGTAGAGATTCAGGTAATATCAATGCGTTTGGCTTGAGCCTTTCTGTAGCTAATTCTATTTTTACACTCTTGAGAAAAATTACGACTGAATTTGTACATCAATTGAACATAAGAAACAAACCTGGATTATTGCCTCATCTTCTAAGTCATAATCTCGAGGGCTTGTCTTGTTTGTCCGAGTATATTGAACACTGTTGCTGCTATATGAGATGGAGAGAGACCAGCTTCAGCTATTTGGTAAGCTGGTGATCCATGGTCAATGTACCGGTCAGGAAGAACCAGTGGACGCCACTGCACATGAATTTAACCCACGTATGATAAAATAAACTAATCAATGGAAACATATGAAATACCCCTCCCTCCGTCCCAAGAAGATAAGTCTTTTTGATTTTTTATGGTCAACACAAGTGAACTTTGACCAAACATTAATGCCAATCTTATTGATCAGATTGACATTAATGTTTAGTTAATGTTCACTTGTGTTGACCATAAAAAGTCAAATGGGGCAGTTTAATAAGGACGGAGGGAGTATTTAAACTTGAGAAATGCGATTCAAAATCTCTTACCTTTGTTTTCCCATCTAGAAGTCCATCCAAAGCCATGAACTGGGCAACATGAGATCCGAACCCTCCAATGGATCCTTCTTCTACTGTGATCACAACATCATGCGATTTAGCCAGGCTACGAATTAGACCATGATCCAACGGCTTGCAGAAGCGTGCATCTGCAACTGTTAACTTTAAACCGTGGGGTTCAACTAAAGCAGCAGCAGCCAAACAGCTCTGAACAGCTGTTCCATACCCCAAGAGAGCTACTCTCTCCCCTTCAATTAATATGTGCCCTTTACCAACCTGTTGGCCAGATAGAAAAAAGAGAATTTAGCATAAAACACTTTGGATGTTAACCCAAGAAAGCTACTCTCTCCCCTTCAATTAATATGCGCCCAAAAGAGCTACTCTATCATTTTGGGACAGAAAGAATGAATGTAATGGATTTACTTGTTTTCAGATGTTTAAGTGATTTCCTTATTGAGAATGAATAGCTGTATCTCCTGATATGAAAATCTAATAGTTGTCACTTAAGAAAACACCTTAATCCAATGAAATATCGCAACCTATTCCTGTTTTCCATTCATGTAAAATAGCAAAGAGCAAGCACAAACATACCTCAAGCGGAATCCCTTTATTGCCAGGTGGCAGCGGTACACCAATCCCATTCCCTCGAGGGTACCGGAAACAACTAGGCCTATCATCTATAGCAGCAGCAGTAGCAACCATATGAAAAGGCTCCGCCTCATCAGAAGGAGCCATTACCACCATATTCGGTAAACAAGCCATAAAAGTAACATCGAAAGACCCTGCATGTGTGGGACCGTCCGCTCCAACCAGCCCCGCCCTATCCATCGCAAATCTAACCGGAAGCTTCTGCAAATCCACATCATGCACCACCTGGTCATAAGCCCTCTGGAGAAAAGACGAGTAAATTGCACAAAAAGGCTTCAGCCCTTCACAAGCCAATCCTGCAGCAAAAGTTACTGCATGCTGTTCTGCTATGCCTACATCGAAACACCGTTCGGGGAAACGGCGGAGGAAAAGATTTAGTCCGGTCCCACCTCCCATTGCTGCGTGTATAGCTACAACATCTTTATCTACCTCTGCTTCAGCTATCAAAGCCTCTGCAAAGTACGCTGTGTAAGATTGTGTCAAAGCACTGGACTTGAATTGCTTTCCTGTGGCTGGATCGAATTTGACCACACCTGCAAAAAAAATAGCAAAGATAAAGATCAGAACTTTCCAAAATTTGAATCCCGAATCTGGTGCACCTTAAGTACTCCCTCGTCCTAGTTTAAGGTTCTTAGTTTGACTTTAAACGCTGATTAAGAAACCAATGAAAATGGGTCAACAAAAGTAGGGAGTTAAAGGATATAATTGTCCATAGCAATATTCATAAAGCAAGTGGTAAAAAGTAAGTTAGGTAAGTAATGGTTTTTTTATAATTAAATGAACTTTATGAGAACAAGATTGTCCAAATCATTGTTCATACTTTGCCATTTATAGAATAATGTAACTAAGAACCTTAAACTGGAACAGACCAAAAAACAAAGTAGGAACCTTAAACTAGAACGGAGGGAGTAGTTTTTTCAGTTACCATGGTACTTGTCTGCAGCTTTCTCTGCATACGGGTAACCTCGGCCTTTCTCGGTTATAACATGAATGAGAACCGGACCCGTTGTTTTTTTACTCTTAACTTCCTGGAGAATTGCAACAAGATCATCTATGCTGTGACCATCAACTGGGCCAATGTAATATAGCCCGAGCTCTTCGAATAATGATGATCCAGAACCACTGATCATCCCACGGGCATATTCGTCAACTTTGGCAGCAATTTCATGCATAGGTCCACCAATCTGCTTGGTAACACCCTACAATAGTCACAATCACAGCAAACAAGGTTCAGAACAACGTCTTGGAAGAAGAGAAAAGGTCAGTTATACCCTTATAAGGAAGCATCATATGACTTACCTTGGGCAACTTCTCGCAACTCTCTGAGAGGCCTATTGGACTGCAATCTACTAAGTGCACTGCTCAAAGCTCCAACAGGTGGGGCCGGGCCATTGAGTGTAGCAGTGGGTAAAGAGACCTGTTTATTGTCATTAAGAATGACAATCATGTCCGAATCCAAGTACCCAGCATTGTTCATGGCTTCATAAGCTTGACCTGCTGTCATGGCTCCGTCACCAATAATAGTGATGACATTATTTGTTCTTCCCTTTAGATCCCTTCCCACAGCCATACCTATCCATCCGAACCAAGCCAAAGATCAACACTTGGGAAAATTAATAGTGCTCATAAATTGCCATGTAGGGGTAGAATAGGGAATTACATAAGCCTGCTGATATAGTGGTGGAACTGTGACCCGTTCCAAAACAGTCGTACTCGCTCTCTGATCGCTTAGTGAACCCTGCTAACCCATCTATCTGTCTTATTGTATGCATCTTAATCTCTCCTTCCCGTCAAGATTTTGTGTGGGTAAGACCAGTGGCGGATCCAGAAACTTTAGTCAGTGTGGGCCAAATAAATTTAATGACATATTTCACGGTCATTGATAAAGCCATGTAGGGAACTCATTAAACTAAGCTGGAATAAATCTACGCCTTGATTTTGCATCGTAATAATTCCATGGAAAATCAGAAGCTTTTCTTTTTGGTTGACAAGGGCACATTCGTAAGTATGCCCTTCGAACTTCTTCTCTTATATTAGCATCATATGAGCTAATACAAGAGCGTAAACCAGGGTCTGCAGGAAGCTCATTCATATCCTTAAACTTGAGACTGTGAAGGCTCGAACGTAGATTTTTGATATTATGACAAGAATCTGACTGAACTTGAATATTTTCAGATGCCTCAACAAATGGCCGTGGTGATGGCTCTTCAGAACTTATCGCCTTGAAATATCTTATCAAAGCAACAAGCATGAAACATAAAATTCCAGCATTCACAGAATAGCAATTTATTGCCCTAAATGATTGAGCTTTTTTAACCAAAATAACAAAACAATAAGCCATATAATCTGGATACTTACATAAAGAAATAATGCACATTCAAACAAACAATCCCCTCCCTCCCCCTCCCCCCAAAAAAACCCTAAATTACTTGAAGTAATGTGAAGATGAAATTATGAAATTTTTAAATCCAAAATTACTCCAAATCACTGTAATAGAGGTTATACTATGTTGAATCAAAGAGAAAAGATGAATCAAAATCAAAATACCTTGGATTTTGTGAAGACTTTATCACCAAACCCTAGCCAAGAATTTTAAATCTTTTGACTCAAGAGAGAGAGCCGAGAGGGAGAAAGAGAGACTAGGAGAAACGTAGTTACAGAGACGGGAAGAAAGACTCAGAGCGGCAGAGATGAGCGCCGGAGAGAGACGAGCTTCAATTCGGATCGCTAGTCTCGCCCTCCGCTTCTCCGTTTTGACTTCTGCGAGACTGGTCTGCTGGGTGTTTGTGTTTTACCAAGTAAGTTTCGTTAATCTAAAAAAAAATTTTTTTTTTTTTTTGAAAGTCAGTTTGGGCAATCGCCCACACTCGCCGCTGTATAAATCCGCCTCTGGGTAAGACTGAAGAGTTCAGTAAACAATCAACTTAAAGTGCAAGGCTGTTTAGACAGTTTTGTTTTTGGCTAGTTTAATGCATAAATGTAATGTCTAAAGGCTGATTGCTACCTGATGACCAACATCCCATAGTAACTTATCTTTAGGAGCATTGAAGACATAATGAAGAGCCACAGTGAGCTCGACAACACCAAGGCTCGAACCAAGATGGCCCCCAGTTTTGGAAACATTAAATATTACATCAGAGCGGAGTTCATCTGCAAGTTGTTTAAGTTCCTGCATCAAATGTTGTAAGTATCATTATAGTTACTACATGTGAAGATTTAGTTCCAGATCAACAAATTAACTCGCTAAGTTAAAGCTATAAATACAAGCAGCAAGTAGCATGTACCGATCACTCCCTCCGGCCCAATATTGGGTCCCTTAGAAACAAATTTCTTTCAACTGAAGGTCATTTTCTATGAATTTACCTATTCACCTTTATCAACTATAATATCTTTGTGTGCACTTGAATCGTTGTAATGTGAACGGTAATGGATTCATGTTTATCTTTTACTAAAGAGCTTAAATTAAATTCTGACTTCCTTTACTTGTCGAAAACTCAAAAGAGACACTCATTTAGGCGTGGAGAAAGAAGTGGTATGCAGATGTCATTGTTTCAAAAGTTGTACTGTATACCTTAACTGACAGGTTTTTCATGTGTATTGGATAGTTGATAGTATCCAAAAGAGGAGTTGGCGGTCTTTGCGAATGATATTCACCTCTCTCAGATAGCGCTGCAGAAACCCCAGTTGGCCTTTTCCTCACCTGTTACCAGAATAGGTACAGATAGTTAATTAACCAGTTTTAATCACAAATTGTCAGGTACAGATAAGTGCAAGCCTAAATGAGCAAATAATCACAAACGAATCAACGTACGACATAAAAGAAAATGCTGTCATATCCTCAAATGAGGGGATTTTTCCAAAGTAAATCCCTTTTCTTTTCTGTCGCGGAGCATGAAATGCTATTTGATTTTGGTATACCCCCAAAAACTTTTGAATCATCACAATAAAAAAAAGGTAATTCTTCTACCCTTAAAATGTATGTGGACAAATGCAAGAGTGGAGAATGGCAGACGTCTTTTCACTCACTTCCTTGTGATGAAGCATCGTCGAAGGAGTTTTCGTTGCGTTTGATATGTCGAGCTGAAAATATTGGTAGGGTGATTGAGAAAGGTGTCATAATCAATCAGATAAGGCAAGAGTCCGTACCAGCGATAACAGTTGACAGCTCAGCTACTTAGGGAGATGATGGTATATACTCCCTCCGTCCCGAAAAGTTAGTCCCACTTTTAGTTGTTACCTTGAATCAACTTCGAGCAGTAATTTAGGTTAGTTTTAACTATCCTAATGAAAATCTAAAACTGTTGTCAATACACCATTGTAAATACTATCAATAACAAGTTTTAAATTTTAATTAAGATAGTTAAAACTAACCTAAATTATTGCTCAAAGTTGACTCAAGTAACAATCAAAAACGTGGGAATAACTTTCCGGGACGGAGGGAGTATAACATCCGTTTCAGGCTTTCAGCTAAAGAGGTCTTTTGAGGATACATTTTCTCCACCGAATGAAGCAGCATAGCACATTTGCACTTACATTTCAGTGCAGTGAGAAAGTAAAAAACAATATTCAGGTATTAACGCTTATGTCATTCACTACTCGTCTACCGGTGCCAGATCCAAGAATTGATAGCATAATTGAAATGGATGAGCAATAATTTGTGAAATCAGGAAACTTACATAATTTCGAAGTTACCCAAAGTTGATGAGAAAGATGATGTGCTGGTGCACATTTCTGGGGACCTGCAACTTGAAAGTAGGCTCTCTTGCAATTAAGTTCACGATTAAGAGCAAATCTTTTAATTTAAAAAAATAAAAAATAAAAAAATGTCTGCATTTGTGCCAGTTATTCCTCACCTTCCAGTTTCTTTCTGCAAATTATCCTGATGATTCAATATACTCCCTCTATCCCTAAATGAACTTCTCATTTGCCATTTTTCATTGTCCCAAAAAGTATTTCACATTTCTACAATTTAGGCTTAAATGTGCATAAACATGACATGGCTAGTAAAAGCAAGTATTCATATCCTTAAAAAGTTTGAATAGTCAAATGTGAAGATCATTTTGGGACCGAGGGAGTATGAAAGTAAGGAATCCAAAGGACACGCAAGAGGTCTTCCACACGGATGTAGACACTTGCCGGCTGCTGATTCATATGAAACTTATGGTGGCTTGCAGAACTAAGTTAGTACTGACACTTATCGGACTCCAGTGTTGTGACTCTGCAGGGTGGACTGGTATTCTCGAGTTACCTACTCATAACGATCCTCGAAACAAGAGATCAAAGCTACAGAATCTAGAAGGTTTAACCCAAAGGATTCAGTTTTCCCCAACAACATTTTACTGTATCAGATGTAACTGGTACCCAATTTACAAGTACAGTAGCATACACCGGGCATATCTTGTAAACACAAGTAGATAGAAATCAAAGAACACCAAAATTCAAATAATACAACCTACATCCGAAATGAATGTCCATCAAGAACATAAATCGACATTCATTTCAGGAACGAGCGAGTAAACAAACAATGTAAAGATTTGGTAAAAATCAACCTCAAACCAGAAAAATGCTAGACCAGAAACTGAAATCGATTCAATGACAAGATGAAATGCTTATAATTCAACAATTTAGACCAAATGTCTTCAAAATCATATCAATACGAGAAAAAAGAACATAAAAATGGCATCTTTAAACAAGTGAGAATTCACTGTAAAAATCTACCATCATCATCAGATTCAGAGCGTCTATTCCATTCTATTCTCACTTCATTTTGGCTTCAGTAAACAGAACATGCTTGTTGACACGAGGATCATACTTACGGAACTCGAGTTTTGTTTGAATCTTCTTCGGATTCTTCTTCTTCACATAGAAAAATCCGGTCCCCGCCGCCGACACTAGCCTTATGAACAACGTCGCACTCTTCTTCTTATCTCCCATCCTCTTGTCTACAAAATCAAGAAAACAACAGCAACATTTCAATCAAAATTTACAGAAATAATCATTTGAGAAAATTAAGAATTTCCCAACAATCAACTTGGATTATATATGGATAAATAACTTGCTATACAAAAGGTTTAGTATGATTCATTCTATTAAAAATGATAATCATAGGAACTAAGAAACATATAATTAAATCAATTGGGCCATTTCACAAATAACTGAAAGAAACAATCCTTAGCTATATAAGTATATAAAATAAAGTAATGATGATAATCATAGGAACTAAGAAACATATAATTAAATCAATTGGGCCATTTCACAAATAACTGAAAGAAACAATCCTTAGCTATATAAGTATATAAAATAAAGTAATGAATATTCATTTTTTGGGAGGGATAGAATAAAAGCTATAGTTATTGGGACAGACTGTTGGAGTTGTAAAAAAGGCTGTTAGCTTGGATTGAAAAGAAAGTCACGCTCTTGGTACTGATTAAATCCCCATTTAATTTTGGTCGCGGATATGAACTACAATGGAAGATCTTTGGAATTGACACATATTTATGTACCTTGTGGTGGGTTATGCAGCTGTTTTTGATCCCTTTGTATTAGTACTCAACGTAAAATGTGCCCAAATAATATGAGGAGACGGCGATGAATTAGAAGGCTGCGTAATTTATTCCACAATATACGTAAAAGTTACAGTAGTGCATTACCAATTAAATCAGTTACTGTGGTCATTTAGTGTATTCTTCTTGTGTTGTTGAGTCTGGTAGTTTTCCAGATGAAAAAGAGTGTGGTCGGTAGGTCAAGATATCCATAATAATAGTAGTGTATAAAGTCCATCATATAACTACAAACCTATAATTAAGATAATGATTAATTCATATTCCAACTGCTACTGATAGTAGTACTAGGCCACAACTATCTCTCCACTGTGACCAAATCTAAGAATAAGAAATATAAAGATAGAAATTCTAAGCTACAAATCAAATTTCAATGTTCTTTTCATATAGTAAATACCTGTTAGGAATTTAGATGTACACAAACTTTATTTACAGTTTTATTTTGTTCTGTTTTAACATAAACCTTGGAAGAAAAAGATGTTTAAATACTATGGTTGGAGTTGTGGCTATGCCATTGCAGAATCGTAAATTTAGATGTCATCAAGATAAAGTATTGGGGTGAAGTGAAAATCGATAAAGGTAAGGGTCTTAAGGAGATTTATAACAAGTTTATTTTCGTTCATTACCTTGACAATGAGAATAACAGTGATGAAAGAAATGGGGACTTGGAATGATTGGCAGCTTCTACTAACATCACCATTGAAATGGGTGCGTAAAGTTTGAAAGTTTCTGAAAATATCAACTAACTATAAAAGCTTAATTACCTTGAACTACATCACAGATTCTTAAATAGCAAAGAAAAACAGTGTAACAGATGCGATTCAAGCACAAATGCGAAAATGGAAATGGAAATCAAACTCTATTGATTGAACTTGAATTACAACGAAAAAAGAAAAATAAGCTAGATAATCAACTACTAGCTAAATTATGAAGGAAAATGCTAGCTACTCAGCTATGGCTAAACTAAGGAGAAAGAGAAATAGCAATATCATCCGCACTTTGATTCATCCCCCTTGTGCCCCTTTTATAGGGAAGCCCCATGTGCAAGTTGTTGGAGATAACCGCCTCACGCCCTCCACGTGGCCACGTGCTCTCAACAACCTCACGAGACTTCCACATGGTTCCAACAACCTCACGAGACCCTCACGTGGTCAATTAACGAAATTACCACAGAGACCCTCTACCTTGACTTTACCACTACTACTTGACCACACTAACTTACCACACCAACTCTACCACAATAATACCAACTCTACCACAATAATACTTCTAATACTTCCTCCATTGACCGCATGATACTCCTCCCCAACTTGACCGCATAAACTCTCCTCCTTGACCGCACCATACCCGACCGCCTCCTTGACCGCACCATACCCGACCGCCACCTTGACCGCACAAACTACTCCTTCCATTGACTGCAAATTGCTTCCTCCGTTACAATCCACTCCCCTTAAATTTACCTTGTCCTCAAGGTAAAAAGTCAGGAAATTGAGCATCAATTATGGCAGCATCTTCCCAAGTTGAATCTTCTTCAGGTGCATTGGACCATTGGATTAACACTTGTGGCACAGCTTGATTGCCCCTCTTGATCATCCTCCTATCCTTCAATAACAAAGGCTGCACTAACAATTGCCCTTCAGCATTAGCCTTTGGTAGTGAGGTAGAAATTGAAGCCTTGCGTCCCACTTTTTTCTTTAGTAGAGAAACATGAAAAGCAGGATGTATTTGAGACCCTTGAGGAAGATCCAACTTATAAGCAGCATTTCCCATCTTTTCAAGGACCTTGTAGGGGCCAAAATACTTAGCAGCCAACTTTTGATTCCCCCTTAACACCACTGAACTTTGCCTATAAGGCTGCAGCTTCAAGAAAACCATGTCTCCCACAATAAATTCCCTCTCCGTTCTACTTCTGTCAGCATATACCTTGTACCTGTTTTGAGCTTTAGCCAAGCTCTCCTTCAGAATGCCATTCAAGGTTTCCCGTTCCTTAATAAACTTTCCTACTGCATCCACCGTTGGTTCCCTATCAGGTGGGAGAATCATATGCCTTGGAGAACAACCATATAAAGCTTGATAAGGGCTCATACCAATAGAGGAGTGAATGGTTGTATTATACCACCACTCTGCCAGAGGTAACCATTTGAGCCATTCTCTTGGTCTCTGCCCAGTCATAGCGCTTAAGTAGGCTTCCAAACATCTATTAACCCTTTCAGTTTGTCCATCACTCTGAGGATGATAAGCAGTGCTATGGTGGAGTTGTGTGCCATTGAGATGAAAAAGCTCCTGCCAGAATTGACTAAGGAATAGTCTATCTCTATCACTGACAATAGATTTTAGGAGACCATGCAACTTGTAAATATGCTCCATGAAAGATTCAGCTAACTGTAAAGCATTGAATGGATGAGCAAGAACCACAAAATGACTATATTTTGCCAATCTATCAACAACTACCCATATCACCTCCTTACCACCAGATTTAGGCAACCCTTCTATGAAGTCCTTTGAGATATCTTCTCATACCTGACTTGGAATAGATAAGGGTTGTAACAAGCCGGGGTAGTGCAAATTTTCCGTTTTGTTTCTTTGGCAGTTGTCACACTCCTTCACCCAAGTTTTCACTTCTTCTCTAACACCAGGCTAATAGAAGTAGGATTGTACCCTACCACAAGTTGCATCTCTACCTGAGTGTCCTCCATAAGTACCTTCATGTAACTCCTTAATGATTCTTTCTCTCAGCCACTTCTGATTACCAACATAGATCTTTCCATTCCACTTCAATAATCCCTTAGAAAAACTCCACCCATGGTTATTTGGAGCAGCCACGGTAGCTTGAGCTACGTAATCTACCACATCAGGATCTCCATCATAACTTGCCATCACTTCCTCAATCCAACTAGGATAAGCAACCGTAATCTCTTTGAGTTCTCCATTAGTTTCATTCATTCGAGACAAGGCGTCAACAACCTTATTTTCCACTCCCTTTTTGTAAACAATTTCATAGTCTAGACCCATGAGTTTGGCTAACCACTTTTGTTGTAAGAGGGTGGAAAGCCTTTGTTCCATAAAATACTTGATACTTTGGTGATCTGTTTTGATGATAAAGTGCTTCCCTTGAACATATGATCTCCACTTGCTGACCGCCATCATCGCAGCAAGTAACTCCTTCTCATAGGTAGATAATGCTTGAGTCTTAGCACTCAACCCCTTACTGAGGTAAGCAATGGGTCTTCCTTGTTGCATTAGGACCGCTCCAATGCCACAATTATTAGCATCAGTTTCAATAATGAATGGAAGATCAAAATTAGGAGTTGTTAGCACAGGTGTGGTAGACATTGCCTCCTTGAGTTGTTCAAAGGAAGATTGAGCATCCTCATTCCATGCAAAAGAGTTCTTCTTCAACAATTGAGTTAAAGGTTTGCTAATTCCTCCATAGCCCTAGACAAATCTCCTGTAGTATCCGGTCAACCCCAAGAAACCCCTTAGTTGCTTGACATTAGTAGGAGTAGGCCATTGTTTCATTGCTTCAATCTTTTGTGGATCGGCAGATACACCTTCCCCAGAAATAATGTGGCCCAATTACTCTAAATGCGGTTGAGCAAAAGAGCACTTACTCAGCTTAGCATACAACTTATGTTGTCTCATCAACTCTAACACTTGTTGGAGAAGATGAACATGTTCTTCCATAGTGTTGCTATATACAAGAATGTCATCAAAGAAGACCAAGACTCCCTTCCTGAGTAATGGTTCAAAAACCTCATTCATCAAAGCTTGAAAAGTAGCAGGGGCATTGGTAAGTCCAAATGGCATAACCTTGAACTCAAAGTGGCCGTGATGAGTTCTAAATGCCGTCTTGGAGATGTCCTCTGGAGCAACTCTAATCTGGTGATAACCCGACCGCAAATCAAGCTTAGAATACCATCTTGCCCCATGTAGCTCATCCAAAAGCTCTTCTATGATTGGTATGGGGAACTTGTCTATCACGGTCATCTCATTGAGTTTTCTGTAGTCAATACAAAGCCTCCATGATCCATCTTTTTTCAAAACCAAAAGAACAGGTGCAGCAAAAGGGCTTTTGCTATATTGAATGATCCCACGCTCCAGCATCTCATTGACTTGCTTCTCTATCTCATTCTTTTGAAAGTGTGGGACTCTATAAGGTCTTTGACAGCTAGGCAAGCTTCCTTCCTTCAAAGGAACTTTATGATCTTGTCTTCTAGGAGGAGGTAATCCCACTGGGTTCCCAAACACATCTTGGTACGCTTGTATGACCTTCTCTATGGGGATATCCACCTTGCAATTTTTCTCATCACCACTCATGTAAAACAAGTATCCCACCAAGCCTTCCTTAGTCTTCTTTATGAGTTTACTTAGATCTTATTATAGTCCAGAATCACAGGACTATAACATTTCAACCACTCCACTCCTAACACAATATCACATCCCCCAAAGGTAGTACCCCCATATTTGCTTGAAACTTATGCCCTTGCATATCCCAACTGAAGTCACTGCAAATAGAATCGCTTGATAGTCTATTCCCATCAGCCACGGTCACATTGAGTGGTACAGTTTGCACTACAACACTTCTCAACTTTGCTGCTGTGCCAGGATCAATAAAATTGTGGGTGGCCCCACTATCAATAAGAATGGTAACCACCTGTTTGTTCACCTTCCCTTGTACTTTGATAGTATTATGAGTGGCCATCCCATTCAAGGCCAATACTGATATCTGACCCTCTCCCTCTTCTTCTTGTATTTCTTCCTCCTCACACCCATTCTTCCCCATATAACATATATAGTTTGGTTTTGCAAGTGTGACCCCTAGTGAATTTCTCATCACAATGAAAACAGAGACCCTTCTTCCTCCTTTCATTAATTTCGAAACTGGTGAGGGTTTTGATATTTGGGTTGGGCTTGGAATAAGATTGGGTATGGGTTATGGGTTGGGGTGGTTTGGTAAACTGATGGGTTTGGTAGGTTTTAGGTAGGGTTGTATATGGTTTGGGCTTATGGGCCTTGAGGTTCTGTTCAGCTTGTCTAGCCAACTCCATGGCTTCCTCTAAGCATGTGGGTTTGGACATATACACTGGACCTTTGATCTCCTCCTTTAGCCCACTCCAAAAGCTGAATAAGTAATATTCATCACCTAAACCCCTTTGTTTCATGCCCACCAAAGGCTTTAAGCTCCCCAAACTCATCTATGTAAGCATCAACAGAAGTGGTTTGAGTGAGTTGATTGAATTCAACCTGGGGATTCTTATGAACTCTTTGACCAAACTTGAATATTACATCGTTAACAAACATCATCCATGGAATTAACCCCTTCTCCACTTGGTAAAATTGGTACCAATGACTCGCCCTTCCTTCAAAGTGAGTGGAAGCATTCTTAGCCTTCCTCAGATCCTCCATGGGATTGAATTCAAAGAATTGGTCACACTTAATGGCCCATCCCCTTGGATCAGACCCATCAAATCTGGGGAAATCCATTTTTGGGGGTTTGGCATTCCAAGGGCCATTCCAATTCTGGGGAATGAAATTTGGTGGGGTTATATAAGCATTGAATTGGTTCTGGTTTGGTATATATGGTTGGTAAGGATGTTGGTTTTGGTTTTGTTGAAAACCAAAATTGGGTTGGTTTAGATTTGGTTGTGGTGGTGGTGGTATTGGATTGGGTTGAGGATTTGGTTGGGGTGAATATGGTGGTTGATAATGGTTGGGCTGTGTAGGAGGTTGAGGTTGAGCCTTGTGAGTGGTGAAACCTGGAGGTGCAGCATGGGTATTTGGTGTGGAAGAGAAATGATTGAAGTTCTGCGTATGAGCATACCTAGCATCTGGCTCTGTATTTCCCGTATCTCTGCTGGAAGTACCTCCATCTCCTTGATTTGTTTCGTCCATCGGCCTCTTCCCATTGTCCATTTGTGAGCAGATCTTCTCCAGCATAGATCTCATACCTCCCATCTCAGATTTGATTGAGATCTAAGATGCTATTCCCCATCTCCGCCATGTTACCTTCAAATGCATCAAGCTTCCTTTCGATTCCTCCCGTCTTCACACCCAATTCCTCCATGTTTATCACTCCCTTCCAATCGCCTATGCAATTCCGCCCACCTTGTTTCCGCCATGATTATCAGAGTATGCAGAAGCAGCCGGGGATCAACTGCTCTGATACCAATTTGTAACAGATGCGATTCAAGCACAAATACGAAAATGGAAATGGAAATCAAACTCTATTGATTGAACTTGAATTACAACGAAAACAGAAAAATAAGCTAGATAATCAACTACTAGCTAAACTATGAAGGAAAATGCTAGCTACTCAGCTATGGCCATAGTTGTCAAAGGCGACCGCCCGCCTCGCCTTTTTGGCGCCATGGGGGGTCGGTCGCCTTTTTGTAGTCAGGCAGGCGGATGTACGCCTTTTTTCACAAGGCGTTCGCCTTGCTCGCCTTTTACATGCCCGCCGCTCGCCTTTTTGCATTTTTTATCTCTTCTTTTCTTTTCTTTTTCCCATGTTTTACAAATTTTCATTTACTTTTGCAGGTCTTTAGAGCTTGATTTCTTTTCTTGATAATATTTAAGAGCTTAAGTTTATTTCACTTGCTTAAACTAGTACTTGTTTTGTTAATTTGAACTTCGTAATTTTAATTCATGCGCCTTTTCTTTTAGAATTATTAGTTTTGAAGCCACATCATCACCATCCTAAATATGTGTGACCTATGATATTCCCAATATTAGCTAATATTATTAGCTAATAATAATAGTTATGATCAGTAGCGGATCTAGGATTTCCAAACACCGGGTGCACAATTTACACTAAATAACTTCATACCAAAAAAATTCAAAACGCAATTATATTCAAGTACATACTTAAGTACATAAGTTCAAAACAATTGTCATAAAAGAAAACAATACAACTAACAAAGTAAATTTGTCCCTTACGCGTTTTCATAAATGCTTTTTCTAACTGCAGGATCTGAGGGAAGAGTACTCATATCAACAAATTATTTACTAGCAGAAGCCATCACAAGGACTGATTGTTGACTAGGAATTACCCACCCCAAAACTAGTTTCACCATCCCCAATTTTTTTCCTTTTGATAAGAAATTTGTCCATATTCAATAATCAACCAAAAACACTAACAATCCTACAAAAACATCAATGGAATAACCATCAAACACACACATATATGTATATTTAAATTCAAACATTTAATCAACAATTATATTGAAATCACCCATGAAATTTGAAAAGAAATATCAAAGCCCCAAATTTATATACAAACCCTAGATGTCAATTTACTTCAATTCGGAGAGAGAAAGTAGATGAGAGACTTGAGGATGCTTACGAGAGTGAAGAGTGCAATTGTGCAAAGGATTAAGAAGCTTGGTGATGAAGACCGAGGCGGATCTTCGCTCTTTCTTTCTCTCGTCCACGGAGCAAAGGTCGCGTCGGTAAGTTTTTTTTTTTTTTTTTCCCCTGATTTCGCGAATGCGTGGCTCCGCGGCTCCGCTTCGTTTATGTCAGTGTTGTTAAATTTTCCTTCTACTACTAAGTTCACATACCTTAGTTAAATTACCGCTTTAATTACTCCTTCCGTCCCGCTTGAAATTGCACAAAAAAATCATGGCACAAGAGGTAAGGGAAAAAGTAAAAAAGGTGATGTGTTGTGAGTGTTGATAGTTGAGTGGGATGCACAAAAAAATCATGGCACAAGAATTAAGGGAAAAAGTGAAAAAGGTGATGTGTTTTGAGTGTTGATAGTTGAGTGGGAGAGAGAAAATGGGGTAGGGAATAGTTAGTGAGTTAGTGGATGTCAGTGTGCAAGTGGATTAAAACTTTTCATTTATGGATTTTGCAATTTTTATGGGACGCCCAAAACGGCAAGTTTTGCAATTTCAAGCGGGACGGAGGGAGTATTATTTTTTGGGGTGCACTTAGTAAACAAAAACATAGTTGAAAATTGAGTTGACCGGTGCACTTGTACCCCCGATTTACATGCAAGATTCGCCCTTGGTTATGATATAATTTAACTATTACTACTAATAATATTAGTTAAGTATAATAGTTACTATACAAGTTAACTATTACTATTAATAGTACTAGTAGTACTCCCGTGCGATGCACGGCGTAAACCGTTTACATTATAAAGTATTGTTTATAATTTTAATATTATTTTTCATTAAAGTTAATTCATTTTTATTTACAAATTAATATAACTAAAAATATGTGAGCTCAAAATTGTATATGGTTATTTTTTCTTTAAATCAGTAACTAAATGAAATGAAACAAAAATAATAAGCTATGGTAATTCAAACTGCTTAAAGTTTGCATAATTCTGTTCCCTCTAAATTCAAAATGTTCATTTATTGGAAGCTGAGGAATTAACACATTTTGTTTTAAAAAATTATAAATATTTGGAAAAATATTACCGCCATTTGAAAGTTTTTATTATTAGTAAATGGAAGTTTAAAATGAGACGGAATGAGTATATTTTTGTTAAAAACATTTAATTGAGACTGGAGAACATTTCGCGACATTCACAACACAAAATAATATTTGCCCCCTTTTTATTTACACTGAAAAACCAAACCTCTACTACTCACTCCGTCTTATTCTAAACTTCAAAAGTCTTTATTTTAGGTATTCAAGTTTAAACTTCAAAACTTAAAAAATAAAGTTTTTAATGTTTTTTTATTTGTGAACCTCACATGTCATACTTATAACAATTATAATTAACTATTTCCTGCTCCACTTTCTCCTTCCTACCAAACCATCTACACTCACAATACATTACATGTTTCTTAATTTTTATACACAACCATATTTTGAAGTTTTTAAATTGACACGGATAGAGTATACATTTACATACTACTCCCTTCGTTTCGCAAAACATGTCGTTTTAGGTGTTCAATTTTGTCCCAAAATATTTGACACTTTTCAATTATCTAGGAACTTTTGCCATTACTTACCCATTATACCCTTATTTAATAATTGACACACCCTTTGTAAATGCATTTAATTACTTAGGTAAATGAATTTTTATAGTGTTTGAGTCTTTTTTACATGTAGTAATTGTTTTTCTTAATCTAAGTGAAGAAGGTTAAAACGTCAAGTATTACGAAACGAATGGAGTATTTTTTTATCCAGCTTTCTTCTATTCTTGACATTATAAAAAAAGTTTACTTTGAAACAAACGGAGTTGTCAATTATACAAATAATCTTGCTTGGTTTTTCAAAAAGCTATTGCATGCCGTACTCTCTCCAAAAGTCACCTCGGTCCATCTTTCACTTTATCAGGAAATCATCCAAAAATTCTTTTTGATTTCTGATCTCATCCAACATACATTTTCGTATCCCGATGTGATGTACTACTATATCAAAATTTGGTTTAAATCAAAATATTCAAAAATATTATTATAAAATATTGATATTCAGGTAAAGTGTTGTGATTGCAAAGTGGATAGGAGAGAGAAAATAAAATAAGAAATACTCTTTCCGTCCCATTTTAAACTTTAAAAATTTTCATTTTGAGTGTCTCATTTTAAATTTTAAAACCTAAAAGGGAAAGTTTTTTATACTTGTTTATTTGTGGGCTCCACATATCATACTCATAACAGTTACCCACTAACTATTCTTGTCCCACTTAATCTCTCCTACCAAACCATCTACATTCACAACACATAAAAAAAAAAAAATTATTGAACCCATTTTTTTTTAAGTTTAAATTGGGATTGACAGAGTAGTAGGTAGTTGTAAGGTGTGTATAACATATAATATTAATAATAAAAAAAAAAAAAGAAGATAAAAACTCTTTTTTAAAATTTTACTCTTAAATTAAACACCATTTAAGAAATTTTTGATTCTTAAAATATAATCCCTCCGTCCCATTTTAAATTGCAAAATTTTTCATTTGGGGTGTCCCAACTAAAATTGCAAAATCCTTAAATGGAAAGTTTTTAATACTTTTTAATTAGTGGGTCCCACTTTTCATACTCACATCAACTAACCGACTTACTATTCCCTACCCCACTTTGTCTCTCCTACCCAACTATCTACACTCACAACACATCACCTTTTTTTACTTTTTTCTTAATTCTCGTGTACACCTAGTATTTGCAATTTGAAATAGGACGGAGGGAGTATGTGATGGGGAATTTATATTGAAAGATCAAAAGCAAATTTAAGACAAAACTCTAAAATTATTTTACTACCTACTCTGCAATACTCCCTGTCATAGGCCTGGCCTACTTTTTTGAGTTGGGAAGGTCAAAGACAAAACCTCCTAGTAAATATTACTCCCTTTTTCTTATTTTAAATCTACTTTTTTATTATTTTATGTCTTAATTTAAACTTAAAATTTTAATTAAAAAAGTAAAAACCTAATATTTTACTTTTCACATTCACAACACCTACTCCACATCATGTAATAATATATTGTATTTATTATTCAATTTATTTTTAATTAATTATATTTACATGCTTCAAAAAAAATAAAAAATAAAAATATTTATTGGCTCTAAAGAAAAGATACTTAATACTTTAAAAAAAAAAAACATTTCATATTTGATAGCCTTCTTAATGAAGTGAAACTAAATGGAATATACGTTCAAAGTAGAAGAAAATTGAAATAGATAAGTGTTTTGTTTTTGTTTTTGTTTTTTTTTTTTTTTTCAATCTGTATTCATTTGGGGATGGAGCATGATAGATCATTTTTGTATTCACTAAGCCACGATATAAATTATCTTCCTCTCATTGTGGTGTTTGTGCTAGTGATGTATTTTAACTAAATTTTGCAGAAGGTCAAAATGGCCATAAACACCCTACTGTCTTCAAGCTCTTCTCAGCTTCAAGTGCTGCTGGTTCATTCAAGTTTAATTAATGTTTTCTGGTTACCCTTGATTTTTACTTGAATATAAATCATAATCTGCCCACCACTATTACACAACCCCCTCCCACCAACAGTTACCACCATTGATCACCACCATCGACCATCATCAATCACCACCACCGACCACCACACTCACCGCCGTCAACCCCACCAGTCATCACCGGATTACCACAACAACACAAAATTTACAAACATAAAACAATGACTTGTTAATGCTGAAATTGAATGGTTTCTTGGATGATTTGGCTCTTCACATCTTCAAAAAGTGCACCTTCAAATCTGCACAAAACTCACAAGAATGAAAATGAAAACCTAATTTCTTGTTCTAACCTAAAAAATCCAGAACATTGACCCACAGACACAGAATCAACATAACCGAACACCACCATCGGCACACACCTACAATGAAGATCTTTCTAGATCTACAAAAATCTGAACAACACACGAACAAAACCACACAAAAACACAAAAATTTACAAAGATCTAGCCCCTAAATTCTAGATCTAAGCCTTAAATCAAAGACCATAATAAACTCAAGCACAACACACAAGCACAAAAAGACGCGAAAAATGGTGAAGAAAAGAGAAGAGACGAAGAGATGACCTGGAAGAAAGCCAAGGTCGCAAGGGCAGACAAATGTGTCGGAGGGCATTGGCCGTTAGTGGAGGCCTAGAGATAGAGGATCTTCTCTCTAATTTTGTGAAGAGAGAGAAGGAAGTTTGGATGAATGGGTGATGGAGTGAAAAATTGGAGTCTTTATGAGTTGCTCAAATTGAACCACGTTCAAGCATGCCATCATTTTCAGGAAAAAATACATCATATGCCACAAAGTGAAAAGACGAAAATGCCCTTAGAATAGGCCAAACCTGTTTGGGCGTCAAGTTTGGCACTTCTGTTATTATATATTTATAGATTAATTAACTATAATAGTTACTCCATCTGTCCAGCTTTAAGGTTCTTACTTTCTTTTTTGGTCTGTCCCAATTTAAGGTTCTTACTTTACATTATTACCTAAAATGGACAATGAGACCCACTTGTAATTCTCACAACAAAAACTCCATACCCACTTTTTTTTTCCTACTTTACTTTTCACACTCACAACATTTATTTTTTTTATTAATCTCCGTGCAAAGTCAAACAAAGAACTTTAAATTGGGACGAAGGGAGTACTATACAAGTTAACTATTACTATTGTTATATTATTGTTATATTAGTTAATTATAATAGTTACTTCCTCTGTCCAGCTTTAAGGTTCTTACTTTCTTTTTTGGTCTGTCTCAATTTAAGGTTCTTACTTTACTTTATTACCTAAAATGGACAATAGGACCCACTTATCATTCTCACAACAAAAACTCCATACCCACTTTCTTTTTCCTACTTTACTTTTCAGACTCACAACATTTATCTTTTCTTAACCTCTGTGCAAAGTCAAACTAAGAAATTTAATTTGGGTCGAAGGGAGTACTATACAAGTTAACTATTACTATTGTTAGTATTAGTTAACTATAATAGTTACTATATTAGTTAACAATTACCATTAATAGTATTTGTTAACAATATTAGTTAACTATTATTATTAATATTATTAGTTAACAATAATAGTTACTATATAATATTTTTTTTTAAAAACTATTACTATTAATAGTATTAGTTAAGTATAATAGTTACTCTATAAATTAATGATTACTATTAATATTATTAGTTAATCATGACAGTTACAATATATGTTAATTTTTACTATTAATAGTATTAGTTAATCATAATAGTTACTATATTAGGTTATCATTGTTATTAATAAATTAGTTAATTATAATAGTTATTATAGATATTAATAAGTACTGTTAATAGTATTTTTTAATTATAATAATTATAATATCGATTAATTATTACTATTAATAGTATTAGTTAAGATGATGGTTACTATTTTAGTTAATTATAATTATAAAATTATTTTTTATATATAATATATCTATATTACAAATAAATGTTATGCTACTTTATTGAATAAAAAATATAAAAAGAGCAAAATAATAATTAAAAAAATAGAAAAATTATTATTTCGTGCAAAGCACGTGTAGAGCACATGTTAGTTAAGATGATGGTTACTATTTTAGTTAATTATAATTAGAAAATTATTTTTTATATATAATATATTCATATTACAAATAAATGTTATGCTACTTTATTGAATAAAAAATATAAAAAGAGCAAAATAATAATTAAAAAATAGAAAATTAGTATTTCGTGCAAAACACGTGTAGAGCACAGGTTAGTTAAGATGATGGTTACTATTTTAGTTAATTATAATTAGAAAATTATTTTTTATATATAATATATTTATATTACAAATAAATGTTATGCTACTTTATTGAATAAAAAATATAAAAAGAGCAAAATAATAATTAAAAAATAGAAAATTAGTATTTCGTGCAAAGCACGTGTAGAGCACAGGTTAGTTAAGATGATGGTTACAATTTTTGTTAATAATAATTAGAAAATTATTTTTTATATATAATATATTCATATTACAAATAAATGTTATGCTACTTTATTGAATAAAAAATATAAAAAGAGGTCAAAATAATAATTAAAAAATAGAAAATTAGTATTTCGTGCAAAGCACGTGTAGAGCACGGGTTACTATTTTTTAGTTTTATTTTCTTCCTTGCTCGCCTTTATGCCGCCCGCCTCTCGCCTCGCTTTTCGCCTTTCCTAAGTACATTTCGCCCGCCTCTCGCTTTTCGCCTTTGACAACTATGGCTATGGCTAAACTAAGGAGAAAGAGAAATAGCAATATCAACCACACTTTGATTCATCCCCCTTGTGCCCCTTTTATAGGGAAGCCCCATGTGCAAGTTGTTGGAGATAACCGCCTCATGCCCTCCACGTGGCCACGTGCTCTCAACAACCTCACGAGACTTCCACATGGTTCCAACAACCTCACGAGACCCTCACGTGGTCAATTAACGAAATTACCACAGAGACCCTCTACCTTGACTTTACCACTACTACTTGACCACACTAACTTACCACACCAACTCTACCACAATAATACTTCTAATACTTCCTCCATTGACCGCATGATACTCCTCCCCAACTTGACCGCATAAACTCTCCTCCTTGACCGCACCATACCCAACCGCCACCTTGACCGCACAAACTACTCCTTCCATTGACCGCAAATTGCTTCCTCCGTTACAAACAGTCAGACCGAAAATATAAAAATCAAAAATCAAAAATCAAAAAATGAACTTAAAATAAATAACAAAATACACAACTACGAGTCCAGTGAATAAGCAAATAAAAAACAGTTAATCTGGATAATCATGCTATTTTATTTTACTCATCCTATTTAATTGAATCATATAACCAGAGATGAGAAGGAAATTTCCATATTAACAAATAATGTTTTTCACATGAAATGGAAATAAAATACGAATAGGATTAGAAAATTACCGAAAACAATGCCTCGAAATGAAATGAACAGTCCGACGTTATAGATTTTAGGGCTAGCGGCTTGAATTAACTCGGTATATTGAGATAAAATTAACTTTACCGATTCTTCATGTAATTTTTCTTGGAAATCATGAAAGAAAGAATTGAACGGCGAAGTTTAAGAGAAGAGAGATCGGCGGTGATCGAGAGAAAATGAGGCGACGGTGATAGAGAGAGAGTGAGGCGGCCGTATAAGAAGTTAGAGTGTAGAATTAGGTTTAAGGTTAACCAGCATAACACCCGTGCTTCGCACCGGCCTCTAGTACCGTATGGGACCGTCATTTAGAAATTTATATACTCTCTCTGTCTCAAAATAATCTTCTCATTTGCCATTTTTCATTGTCTCAAAAAGTTTTTCTTATTTCCACAATTTAGGCTTAAAAGCTTATAAACAAAAATATGGCTAATGAAGCGAGTATTCATATCTTTAAAATGTTTGAATAGTCAAACGCGAAGATCATTATGGGACGAAGGGAGTATGAAAGGTAATTTATTTGTAAATAATTAATTAGAAAGATAGATAGATACTATAAAATCATAATCAGTAACCAATTACTAATTTATAAATATGAGGATGACTATAAGAACTTAATTTATACAATTAATATGATATTGATAATCAAAAATTTATAAATTTATTAAAACATGTTGAATAATTATTTTTTTAAGTATGTAATGACAAAATGAATAATTAAGTATTTCCTTGAAGTAAGTTAATAATTAAACTTTTTTAAATTGAATAAAACTACAGAAAAACTCGTAATTAAAAATAGTTGTGGAATTCATATAATTTAGTAACGTTGGATTTGGATTTGTGGATTTCTAACTATTAGTACTTTTTTAGAGTTTTGATTTTTTAGAAAAAGTATGGTTTACCTTAATGCTGCTATAATTGGTGCTTTTGAATGATTATACAACGATTTTTTTGTACATTTAATTTAATCAGTATAGGTTTTATAATATAATTATATTATTTTTATTTATTTGATATTGTAATACTAATGTACTGATCTTTTAATGTATGTAGAATTATATTGAGATAAAGATAATGATAATGGAGGTCCTTGGTTTATGTGTTTATAAATAACGATGCTTCTATGGTTTTGTGGTTGTAGTCATAGGCATGCTGACACTAACACATTTCATGAAGACATATTAAGCTATAAGTGTGTGAGACCACATGTGTCATAGTTAACTTAATAGTGAATAAATGCCAATGGTCATGTCTACAATCTATCCGACTATTCAGTTTCACCAAAGAGGATTAGATAACTTTTTTTTTTTTTTTTTCTGAGGGCTATATTTAAATTGCAAATAACTTGTTCTAAGTATTTGTAGAGATATAGTAATATTTTTTTAATAGTTCCCACAACAAAATAAATTTAAAAAAAAAAACATTTCAGCGAGGTGAGTATATTTGCTTCAAATCAATGCATATGTTAGGTTTCTGAGATGTTAATACAGTACTTTATTATTCAACATTCAATGTTCAAATTATTCTTACTTGGACCTTCACAAAAACAAATATTTTTTTTCTTTTGCAGCAGTTGAAACTTTTTACTTACAATTGGAAAGCTTAAAAAGTTTTCCTGCACTTTGGTAAACCAAACAAATAGCTTTTTAAGGAGCATCTTTTCATCGTTCAAATTAAAAACTTTCAGATTTCTAAGTTATATTCATTGTCTTACATTTATTCAACTTTTTTATTGTAAGAATTAACTTCAGCAGCTTTTCGAGTGCCAACACTGTCAAACGAAAAATTCTAGATAATTCGGATGATCATTGTATAAGGGGCCAAAAAGTTGGATACTCACTCTTCACTTTATTGGCGTTTTTAAATGCTATTCACTTTCAAACAAAAATATTTTGTTTAATAAAAAAATATGATAGAATTGAATAAAAAACAAAGTTACTTATCAATTACTAATGTACATTTATTGTTTATAGTTATAAAGTAAGAAAACTATGTTGTTATAAAGAGTGAATGAAGGTAAAAGTAATAAATAGATATATTTTAATGCTTAGAAATTTGAAAAAAAAAATTAACATTAAAAATATGAAAAGTTAAAAACATTTAATGATTCATTAGGAGTAGAAATAAACAAAATATGAAAAGACATAAGAATTGATAATATTAGCTAATAATGATATTAAAATAAGATGTCTTATTATGTCTTCTACCTAGCCGACATATAAATCTGTTGAACAATTTAATTTTATCAATGCTCATATATTTTCATCTTCTTGAACTTCCATCAGCTTTTTTATAAATCAGAATTAAATTATAACACTATTACTTGAAACATAATTTTCAATAGAAATGGACTTTAATTTAATTTCTCATTCTGAAATAAATGAGGACTAGATGCAACATTTGGCAGTATTTTTGAATTATATAATATGCCGGCTCTAGGTACTACAATACTGATGAATTTGAATTATACCGCAAAGAACAAAAGGAGTTTGAGAAAGCTTGTCCATTGGCATGACCAGATTAACTTGGAGCTCATAGCACATAATAATTTCAGGTAGTCTGCAATGAGCAGATCCTTTTCTTGAGTGCAATTTTCATTCGGTATGTTTGTTTTTGCCACCAATATTTGTACTGGCAAGGGATAATCTTCAGACAGTTCATTCCAACTAAAACGAGGTTTCTCTTATCGAAATTACTGAAAAGTACATTGATTGTTGCGATATTTGGTATTTATGATATGGTATCTGGTATGGGTACACAAGATTTACGTGGTTCACCCAGCATTGTTAATTAAAACCCTAACTAGGCTAAGAGTAAATCTGACTTTTGTGCCATGCTCAAGATTAATTGACACAACTAGAAATCTTTTCTGGTCAAGCTGCCCTTCACCGCGTCTTGCTTTGTACTCCCTCGGTGCTGAAAAGTTTGTCCTATTTGACTTTTTATGGCCAACACACGTTAACGTTGACCATATGTTGGTGTCAATCTGATGATCACAATGAAATTCTAAAAATTGTTATGGATAAAGCATTTATTTATTGATTTATCAATTACAAATTTTAAAATTTCACTAAGATGATTAGATCGACCGTCAAAGTTCATTTGTGTTGACCATAAAAAAGTCAAGTGGAACAAACTTTCTGAGGATGTATTATCTCAAGTTTTGCACCTTCCTCCAAACCAAAGTAGCTCATTATAGAGGAGGCACTGTATGAAATCTTGTTGGTGGTTATCCAAGTTTCATGTTAGGAAGGCAAGTAGCAAACAAGCCACTAACAAGAACCTGAAACGGTATTGACACCCGATTTTCCAGAGACAGATTCAATACCTCTATTTCATGGACGGTCCGAGGCTATGAATTGGCTTCAACGAAGACTACAACTAGAGTATCAGCTTCTTTAAACTGTGCATCATTAAGAAGAAACCTAGATCGAAGTATTTCCAAAACAGTTGATGTTTATATCCATAAATGATCAGATTGAGGTTTAGCACAATAACCAGCCATTTGTCAGCAAAAGACGCATCCATTGTCGCCTGAATTTCTCTCAACCCTCCCAATCCTATTTTGTTCAAGTGTTGCTCGAAGAAGGTTTCTGTGTTCATAGGTTGATCGAAATCAAGAAGCGAGTGGACCATAAAAAATTGACTGTTTTACCTCTTAACCATTAAAGTTGCTAAAATACTCCCTCCGTCCCTGTCCAAATTTTATTTTAAGAATCTCAACTTTTTAGATAATTTAGTGGTAAAGATTCATGTATAATTTTGTAATCTTCTTTTTAAACATTTGGTTTTGCATGTATTTAGTAATTTTTTATTTTTTTTTACTAAAAGCATATAGAAATAAAGTTTTTTCCAAAAAAAAAAAAACATTTTGGAACAAAAATTTCTTTAAAAAAATGATAGATCGACCGAGGAGTACTTGTTTTATTGAACGAAGTTGATCTAAGGCTTCAATGAGAGGGAAATAATATTTATCCAAACAAAAACAGTGCAAGTAATACTTGTTCACACCTCAAGACAAGACACAAAGAGCACATAATTATTTTATGGACCGGGCAAAACCTACATACGATTATTTTTTCTAAATGAGTGGATGCAGGTCTTGAGAAAGAACACATAAAAAGAATACGAATTGAAAAGTAAATTTTGTACTACTCTTAAAGCATTTAGATCCAAATGGCAAACAAGAAATACTTTGAGACCATGCTAAGAAACAAACAAATGTATCCAACAAGTATTTATCGTAGCAATCACATTCCATATCTTACATCTCCAAATGTGCCAAGACATTCTACCCACACTAGATGAGGGTACAAATTCCAAAGATAACAAGTCATTACGAACAATCAATTATCCCATAGGATCATTAACTCGAGCTTCCGTCAGCGAGGACTGCAAGGCATCAAGCAATCAATCAATAACCCAGTCATAAACGAGAACATGTAGACATTAGAAACATATTTTCTTAAAAGGGAACGGGAGTGTTCATCTTCATGTTCAATCAAGTTCAATATTATTTGTTCACGTTGCCATAGCACAAGGAATTAAATCAGAGCAGAAAATCAACACTCCCATTAAGGGCAGCACATATGCTTCCTTCCTACCTTTGTTACTTAGGCAGATGCCCAGGCCTAATAAGTCGTCCTGCCTCGGGTAAAATCAAAAACCATCTTAAAAATTTAATCATCAGTTCCACTATATTTTCAACCTCTATTACCAACTCAATAGATCATTGTCCCAAAAAGTATTTCACATTTCTATAATTTAGGCTTAAATGTGCATAAACACGACATGGCTAGTAAAAGCAAGTATTCATATCCTTAAAAAGTTTGAATAGTCAAATGTGAAGATCATTTTGGGACCGAGGGAGTATGAAAGTAAGGAATTCAAAGGACACGCAAGAGGTCTTCCACACGGATGTAGACACTTGCCGGCTGCTAATTCATATAAAACTTATGGTGGCTTGCAGAACTAAGTTAGTACTGACACTTATCGGACTCCAGTGTGGTGACTCTGCAGGGTGGACTGGTATTCTCGAGTTATCTACTCATAGCGATCCTCGAAAAAAGAGATCAAAGCTACTGAATCTAGAGGGTTTAACCCAAAGGATTCAGTTTTCCCCAACAGCATTTTACTGTATCAGATGTAACTGGTACCCAATTTACAAGTACAGTAGCATACACCGGGCATATCTTGTAAACACAAGTAGATAGAAATCAAAGAACATCAAAATTCAAATAATACAACCTACATCCGAAATGAATGTCCATCAAGAACATAAATCGACATTCATTTCAGGAACGAGCGAGTAAACAAACAATGTAATGTTTTGGTAAAAATCAACCTCAAACCAGAAAAATGCAAGACCAGAATCTGAAATCGATTCAATGACAAGATGAAGTGCTTATAATTCAACAATTTAGACCAAATGTCTTCAAAATCATATCAATAGGAGAAAAAAGAACATAAAAATGGCATCTTTAAACAAGTGAGAATTCACTGTAAAAATCTACCATCATCATCATATTCAGAGCGTTTATTCTTTTCTATTCTCTCACTTCATTTTGGCTTCAGTAAACAGAACATGCTTGTTGACACGAGGATCATACTTACGGAACTCGAGTTTTGTCTGAATCTTCTTCGGTTTTTTCTTCTTCACATAGAAAAATCCGGTCCCCGCCGCTGACACTAGCCTTATGAACAACGTCGCACTCTTCTTCTTATCTCCCATCCTCTTGTCTACAAAATCAAGAAAACAACAGCAAAATTTCAATCAAAATTTACAGAAATAATCATTTGAGAAAATTAAGAATTTCCCAAACCTCAATCTTTCAATCTTTGTTCGACAGCTAACCCTAAACCCTCGTTGAACCCTAATAAATATATGTTTGAATATGTTGTACCGTACAACATTTCCATAGGTGTTGTTAAAGATCAAGGGTGTGAAGAGTGGAACTTAGAATGACATAAATAACCCTATTATTTGCCAACATCTTATCTTATAATATATAAAAACTGAAGTGCATAAAGCACTTCAGCTATTTTCCCGCCTAAACAGGAACGTGGACAACGTTATGGCCAGATTCATTCAACCTTTTTGTATATTACTGTTCTGTCCCCAAATTTTTTGAAAACCCTGTATAATCCTCAGCTCATTTAAAACTCTGAATTAAATAGCAGATAATATTTAATGACTTCATCAATTACCCATGTACAGATGCGACTATTAATGAAGGTCACCACAAAACTTTCAATGTACCCAGGCAGAAATATTTAAATGCATAATGTTGGTCCCAAAGACACAACAAGGGTATGAAAAGAGACTAGAGGGGGGGGGGGGTGAGTAGCCTATTTAAAATTTCAACAATTTTTCAAAATCCAACCAAGTGCTTACAATCTTGAATTTGCGGTCAAGTAAAAACCACACGGTCAAGGTGTAATATGCACAGCGGAAGTTTTCGATAGAAATGAGATAAGGTTGTTTTTGACAAAATCTCTAAGTAGAAGCTCACTCACGGTCAATATGTTTCGGTCGAGTGATATGCGGTCAGAGAGTTGCGGTCAAGAGATTTGCGGTCAAGAATGGTTGAGTTTGAAAGTTGATGTCTTAGAAGTTTTGACAAAAGATAAGTTAGTCAGATTTTAACTTAGGCTGTGGAGAACATACAAACACAATTCACAGCAGTTCTTAAACCTGAAAGATCAAACACTAAACGACAGACAATATTAATATGAACAATAAAGAACAAGATGAACAATACTTGAAAGTAAATTGCAGAATGTAAGAACAGCAAGTAAATGACACAAGTATTTGGAAATGTTCGATCTGTTAAAATATCTACGTCCTTTACCAAGATGGTCAGTCTTGGATTTTGAATGGAGGTATATATTGATTCTTGAGTACAGATTACAGAGATGAAGCTTTGAATCATCACATACTTTCTATGAAGAATAAATCCTAGACTTAGACCAGTGTATCCCTCTTGATTCAATCTATGTGATTGATCAATTGGGGTGAGTGTGTGTGTAAGAATCTGAAGCTCTTTGAAATCTATATGATTTAGAGCCTAAAGAATCTTGTGTGTTGAAAGGCTTGAGATGACTTGAATGTTGCTGGAGATCTTTGAAGGTTTGAAGGTGAGCACTTGAAGATTCAAAGGATTCTGAAAATCTTGAGTATGATCTTCAATCACCAAGTATTTCAACAGCAATTTCTCTCTTTGAATCTCAGCAATTTTCAATGAAGAACTTAAAGGCTTATTTATAACCTTGAATGAAAAAATAGCTGTTGGAATTACTTGGGCTCTAAGTTGAAGAGCAATGAGCTGTTGAATTCTGATTGGAGCTCATTCCGAGTTGTCCTTTTGTTGCAGAGTAGTGGTGATACCACTAACAGGAATTCAAATTCAAAATTTTAATTTTGCAACGTTCCAAACTAACCATAGTTCTGGATACAAGTGAGATCATGGTTAAGTTTGAACAAACTTGGGTTACCTAGATATCTTCATTTCTTACGGTCGAGGCCTCACGGTCGAGAGCTTTCCGGTCGAGTGGTCTTCCACGGTCAGGTGATCTACCACAGTCAAGGTGAGTTATCACAGTCAAGGTCTTGACCACTAAAATTCCAGACTTAGAAAATTTTAAACTTATCAATCTAAAGCCTATACTATCAAAGTGAACTATTCTAAAAATGAAGTTTAACACTTCTTACAATATATCCTAAAGTCCACAAAAGATAAAAATTAGGTTATGGGATCAATCAAATCTAGGTAATAGGAGTGGTTTATAATAAGCACATACCCAACACATAACTACTTCATTCAACTCTAATTAATACACATACAGTTTTTGAGTCTATTCAATGTATATAATGTCCATATTACCATAAAAATATTACTCCCATATTAAAAAAAAATAAAAAGAGAGATCTTAACAGACAAAATATGATAAGTTGTAGAGTTGTTTAAATTGGGATATTTCATTTGTAAAATGTTAGCCATCAAAATAAATAAACCATACAGCCTTCATACCCTTGAATATAGCAAAGAATGTTAGTATCCTTCTCTCTTCTTAGTGAAATAAACGGAAGATCAGACTGGGTTATCAGGGTAAGGGTTTGAATTAGTGATTTTAAAATTTAAAGCGTTCATATACATGTCATGTCCTCTCTATTCTTCTGATCTCTATTAGCTTGGGAGCCACCAAACCTAATAAAAAGTTTAATTGAAAAACAAAATAAAAATCAAATAACCCTTTATGAGACTGCAAAATCAGTCGCGGAATCAATTAAGCTAAGGCGACTGCTTTTCCCATCGCGATATCCTTCCGTGACAAGGCTTTCCGCGATGGTTTCAGCGATTGTTTACCCAATCGCGTTATCTTTCCACGACGGCTTTTAGGGTTTAGGAGACAGCTTTTGGCAATCGTGAATTTTTTTTTTCTTGTAGTGATCTTGTATTTAATTTAATCAACATGCACGGATCCGGGCTTATGGGTGTTTGATCTTATGTTATTATTCCGTTGATGCATCAAAACCCAACAAAGAACTACTGAACCAGTCTGGTTAACCTTGATTATTTGACTATTGGGTAGAGATAATTTAATAGGCAACGATAAAGTAATCAGGTTATGCATTAAATATTGAGAGTTACAGACATGATCTGTATCTCCAGAGTCTATAATCCAGGAAATAGGTTTATGGATTGAAATTATGAATGCAAAAAATAAAAGCTTGAGAAGCTCCCATACCTGTCATATGATGAGTAACCAGATGATCTTCAAGAGTCCTCTTTCCTTTCTACATCATGGCTAAGATCTGGTTCATCTGACATTGTAGCAGCTCTATGGTATTTTGATTAATAGCCTTAGTTGTAGGACTCTGAGTTGTAGCTTCATTTTCACCAGTATATTGCATTACATGCATCACCTTTGCATTTTCATTAGAGTTAGCACTACCAGAAGCACTACTGGTGTATCCAGTCTGCCATTGCCACTTGAAAATTGTCCCTGTTGCTTTCCATTGTTTTTTTTTCAGTCCCTTGTTCTTTTTAGAATGAATTGGATGTCATGAGGGTTACCCAATCAGCTTGTAACATTCTTCTCTAGTGTGTTCCTCCAAATTGCAGTGAGTGCAGATTATTCCCTTTTTGAAAGGGGCTCTTATATAAGCATTTTGACTTCTTGACTGTGGAGGATTGTTGTTAGATGTCATGAACCTCAAATTTGCATCAATGTGAGATCCATCAAAAACGCGTGGAATGTAGCCTTGTCTTTGGGTCACTTCTTGTCTCAGCATTGCATAAGCATTACTCACCTTAGGCAAGGAATTCATTATCAAAATCTGTCCTTTAATGTTTACAAAACTCTCATGTAATCCTATAAGGAACTGCATTTGCTTTTTTACCTCATATCTTCTGTTTGAGCCTTTTTAGAACCATAATTACAAACACATGTCCATGTATTCACTGTGTCCAAGGCGATGCTCTCATCGCATAATCCCTTCAACTTATGGTAGTAGATCTCAATAGAGTTGGATCCTTGCTCCAAGCTATGCAATTCCTTTTCTAATTGAAAGACTCTATGTCCATTAATGGAGGAGAATCTATCCTTAAGTTTCAACCAAACAGAATGTGCAGTTTTGACATAACGCAGACTATTGCTTATCTCTTGAGAAACGACATTAAAATCCAACTAATGTCATATCATTTTCCCTTTTCCAAAGAGGATGAAGTTTTGAATTAGCCTCAGGTTCCAGATATTTGCCATTAACGATTGACAATTTGTTTTTAGCAGAGAGAGCTATCGAAAAAGACCTAGACCATGCACTATAGTTTTCAGATCCAGTCGATTTCGTAGCAATGAGAACAAGACCAGGATGATCATTATTATGAATATACAGCTGATGCATATTTGACTCAATCGAAATTTCAAAATTCTTCTCATGAGATGAACTTGAAAATTCGCAGAATCATTCATATTGATCAATAGAACAAATCAGGTATGAGGGATAGAATGAAAACAATCGATGAAAATCAATCGATGAACTATCAATTTCGATTCAGAACTGATCGACATTGGAGAAACAAAAAATAAGAACAATTCGATGAAAGAATAATTTTGACCTAATTGTTCAAACAAAAAACAACAAATCAAATGCCCGAATTGAAACGAAGAAGAGATTGAATTGAAACAATTTTGACCTAACATGTTTCACATGCCAAATTAGACTATCATTTTAGGATGGAAAAAGTATATGAAATGGGTTTACTTCTTTTCAGAAGGTTGAGATTCTCTTGTTGAGGATGAATTTTAGACTATAATTATGATTTTTCTCATGTTAATTACGAAAATCTAAAATTTGTGACTTAAGAAAATAACTTAATCTAATGAAATATTGCTGCATTTTCTAATATATATTTTTCCAATCATGTAGAATACCCCCTCCGTCCCAAAGCATAACCCTCCAATTTACGCGGAGATTAAAAATGGTGGAACTGATGTAAGTTTTGTGAGTATAAATTAAAGTAGGAGGGAGATGAGTGGGAGGGAATAATCAATTGATTGGTGTTGAGAGTATAGAAGTAAAGTATGAGAGAGGATGGGTTTGGGAATAGTAAATTCTCTTTTTGGGATGGAACCTCAAACTTTATCACTCTCAAATTAAATTACTTTCTCAAACATGGATGCGGTTCAATTCTTGACAACCTACATCAAAACCATTTGTATACATTGCATTGGAGTACTACTTGACTCCTTTGGAATAGTAAAATAAAATATATATAGATTATATTAATATCGTTGTTCATCTAATATATATCCTTTCTGTCAAAGTGTTCTACATTGCAAACAATTGGACCTTTAGCAATTGTGGTGATAATTGTGGAATTTGAGGAAAATGAGACCTTCAAATTATTGCAATGAGCTTCGATCAAGCTCGCTTTAGGTTTTTTGTACCTATCAACCTTGGCCTTGACTACCGCATTTAAAGTGGGCCCCCCATCCACCTCCTGCAACAAGGTCGACACATCTAATTCCAACGTAACATGCACATCTATTTCTTCCTTGGGACCTAACACGAAAGAATCCATCGTTGCACTAGTTGAGATAGGTTGTTTCTTTTTATTACTGCCATTGTCAAAGGCTAAGGGGGTGACATTATCAATTGAGAGCATATAGCTATTAGGGTTTCTAAACCAGATAATAACTTCCCATTTGACTTTCTTCATCATGTGTTGTTCATCAGAAATATTATTGAGGACGGTCGTATTTGGAGTTGACTTTATTTTGACCTCGGGGTCTGTTGGTGTAGATCCTGAGCAACTTGGGACCGCGTCCTGGGTTCCGTCATTTCTGTAAAAAAATATGGACAAGATATAATTAAGAAAACCTAACACAACATGCATGTGACTGTATTCGTGTGTATGTATATATAATTATACGATTAAAGATTCTTGCTAAATTAATTCTCACAAGAGTAATCTTCTAGTAGTAAATTTTAAATATATACAATTAAAGCATGTTACATACTTATAATTCTTTTTTTAATGGAGGAATTTAAAACTGTGTCAGATCCTGATACACAGGAAGGATGTCTTATTACTCATTTTATTTTGCGAGTGCTTGTATTTAATGTTCCGTTTACCATGTATATATATAAGACATTAATATATTGAATAGGGTAATTGAGAGGTTGTACGTTGGTGATGATTCCCTAGCTTTATTTATAAGAGTACTATTAGCAATTTATAATGTTAATATGAATGTTACTTCAATTTCTTGAATTAGTACCAAAATTCTTTTATCAATAACTTTTATTCAGTATAATTATCGTAATGAAAATATAAAATGTGTTATTGATAGGGCTATTATACGAACCGAGCTGGCTCGGGCTCGGCTCGTGAAAGCTCAAGTCGAGCTCGAACCGATTGCCCAGCTCGTTTTGTTATTAAGTCGACCGTGTTCGACTCGTTTTGCTGGTTATAAGCTCGAGTTCGGCTCGATAAGCTCATTAAAATTGAATTTTTGTTTTCGAACGGCTCGATAAGCTCGTTAAAACATATTTTTCTTCAAAAAAAAAAACCTAAGCTCGAGCTCAGCTCTTTAAACTCGAGTTGTTGGCGAGCAGCTCGCGAGCTCGAACAAACAAGTGGGCTTGAGCTCGAGCTCGATAAGTTTTAAACGAGCTCAACACCTCAAAGCTCGACTCGGCTCGGCTCGGCTCGGCTCGTTTACAACCCTAGTTATTGATAGCATTTATAATAGTGCATCAATAAAAAAATCATATTTTTATTATTAAATAAAATAGTTTAGAATTATAACTCAAAGGTTTTTCATACTAATGTAAAAAAAGTTATAAAAAAAAGTTACTCTCCAGCATTTTAAAATGGATGGAGTACTAATTTTTACGCACTCCCTCCATCTTGAAAATATACATCACATTTGAGTTGTCTAACATTTTAAAATACTACTCCCTTTGTCCTAGAAAGATAGTCTACTTTTTTTCATTGTTACTACGAGGGAACTTTGAGCAATTATAAATGCTACTTATAATTATGTTAATGTGAATCTAAAAATTGATATTAATAGTATTTATAACGGTGTATAAAGAATAATTTCAAAAATTTCATTAGAATAATTAAAAGTAGCCTTAATTATTACTCAAAAGTTCCTTTGTAAAACCCATGAAAATAGGAGACTATCATTCTGGGACAGGGGGAGTATATTTCTCTTACTCGTACAATTACTTCTTTCGTAAAATGAATGAACCAGAAGCTCTGTTACCAATTTGTTAAAATGGGAAGAAAATAGATTCAAGTGTATAGAGTACTAGCGGGTAACCCGTGCTCTGCACGGGAAACCAATACTATGTCTTAAAAATATTTTAACTATAGTTAACTAATATAGTAATCATCATTTTAACTAATACTATTAATAATAAAAATTAATCTATATGATTACTATTATTATAATAACTATTATAATTAATTAATACCATTGATAGTAATAGTTAATATATATATATTAATAGCAATGATTAGTCTATATAATAATAATTATTAATATAATTATTATAATAAAATAATATTATTAATAGTAATAGTTAATTGATATAGTAACTATTATGATTAATTAATATTAAGAAATAATAATCTAACTTATATAATAACTATTATAATTAACTAATACTAATAATAGTAATAGTTAATGTATGTAGCCTATTATAGTTAACCAATACTATTAATAGTAAAAAATAACTTATAAAGTAGCTATTATGGTTAACTAATACTATTAATAGTAATAATTAACTATATAGTAACTATTGTAGTTAACTAATACTATTAATAGTAATAGTTAACTAATATAGTAACTATTATAGTTAACTAATACTATTAATAGTAATATTTAACTTGTATTGTAACTAATATTGTTAACTAACACTATTAATAATAATAGTTAACTAATATAGTTAACTATAATAGTAACTATTATAGTTAACTAATACTATTAATAGTAATATTTAACTTGTATTATAACTAATATTGTTAGCTAATACTATTAATAGTAATAGTTAACTAATATAGTTAACTATAATAGTAACTATTACTAATAAGAGTAATAGTTAACTAATGGTTAACTATTATAGTTAACTATTACTAATAATAGTAATAGTTAACTATTATAGTTACCCTTTTTAGTAACTATTATTATTAGCTAATAGTATTAGCTAATGAAAATTCACTTATTTATTTGTATGTTGTTGATGTGGCATCTCCAAATGCAAGCTTTCTCCATTGTTTGTCCACATGTCAATACCATAGCTCTTTTGGCCAACTTTAATATATATATATATAGAGAGAGATTTGGTAGAAGGGAGATGATGACAATAATTGAGCATTGCTGCTTGTGAGAAACCTCAGTTGAGCAAAGAGAAAAAAATGTTACAACTGGAAATGCAACAACTAAAACAACACCGGACCGGATGTGAAACATCCTTAAAACATAATGTACAATATGTAGCAGTTCTTTGAACAGTGCCTCAAAGACATGGTTTCTGATGACGCCCTGTGAATCTGGGGTCACGGAGATAGAACTCCAATTTGATTGTCTCCTGTTCTTGATCACAACACAAACAAGAACACCGTTAGGACCAAGGCCGGGTTTGAATCCGGCTTAGGCCCTCGGGTGTGAGAGTAAGTTCTCGGAGGAAAACCTAAGAAGATAGATCTATGAAGATCTAGTATGTGTGATTAGGGTAGAGCACGTACCTGACCCATTGGGGCGGATAGGGGTATTTATATGGGCAGGAGAGAGTGGTAGGTTTAAGGTACCAACTGCCCCTGGTACTGGCTAGACACGCGACACCTCCTCATTGGTCTGTTCAGGGGAGTCGCTGAGAATGTGGCGTGTTGTCAGGGAATCATGGTTCCACCACCAACCGTTATGGTATGTCAGGTACGAACAGTTAACGTACGTTGTACGTCTGTGACAGCTGGGTATTGCAGGCCCCGAACATGAGGTTGAGTGATCAACACGGGACCCTAGGGATAGCGGGAGGCAGAGCCATCTCGGTCACGGAGATCGAGGAGCCCGGGTCTCTCGGGTTTGCTCACTCGCGGGCTTGTCCGGTTCGGTCCTCAGGATCGAGGTCCGGTGTGGTCGAACTCGTTTATACTGGCTCTGAACCGGGTTCTGTAACGCCCATCCTATTTCTAGTTAAATATTTGACTTACTTATTAAATTCTTGAACTTGCATATTATGTGTTAGTTTTACTTGGATTAATTTCTTAACTGCTTTAGAATATTAAGGTGGTTAAATGTCTAGTTTTAACTTTTGGGTCATTTGTGAAAATTTGACTTTAGGGGCCTTTTTGTTAAAAGTGAAACTTGAGGGGCCTAAGTGTCATTTTTTGAAAATTATATGTTTATCTTCTTGGTTTGCTTCTCTGAGGAAGCATTTCATCCAAATTAAGTTTACGTTCTCTCTGAGGCAAAAGCTAGGGTTAGAATTCTCCCTATTCTCGACTCCTCGAGCTTAATTATCCCTCCGTTCTTGATTCTGATCCCGGATAAATATTCGTGGCGTTGAATAGAGCGTTCCAGGCCGAACTGAAATTTATTTGGGTAACTTTGATTTTTGACTAGGTAAGTTATTAGCTCCCCCTTGCTTGTAATAACATTCATATATGTTATTTTTGATACTTGTGCTTGTCAATTTCGTGTTTGGGGCAATTTCTGTGATACTTGTAATTTTGGGACAAAGGGAGTAGTATATCCTACTGGGTAAAATGATGAAAGAACTTGAAATAAGTTGTTATGCACTTTTAGCAATGTTATAATGTTAATAGAAAGTTACTCCTACGCTTGGGACGGAGAATTCTAAGCCTGGGAAAGAAATTGAGTGTTGCTGAAAATTGTACCAGGCGCCCGCCTGGTGGTCCTCCAAGCGCCCGCCCTTTTCAACAGAAGTTTTGGGTTTCAAAAGTGCTTCAATGAGAGCCCGCCCGGTCCCCTGTTCCAACAAAAGAGTTTTAAATCTAAATTGAAATGAAAGCTTATCCCTCCTAAGGCATAGAGCCTTGGTATAAGATGTCCTAGCAAGTGTATATGTACCTTTTGGGGCATTAGAACTTAGTCTTGAACATGAACACTTAAAGAACTCAAATGAGAACTTAAGTATAAGAGTAGTAACTCTTTTATATGTCTTGAAAGTGCTATGAACAAGCACTAATGTGTTATACTTGTTTTGAATCCAATGATTGTGAACCTTAGGGGCATTAGAACAAAGTTTTAGACTTGAACATCCTAAGAATAGGATTAAGATTTTTTAAGAGTAAATGTATAACTCTTATACATGCTTGAATGTCCAAAGATTGGAATTATAACTTGAAGTATAAGACATTAAATCTTGTACATGACTTGAACATCCAAAGAAATGGACTAAGACTTGAATATAAGATAATAAAATCTTGTACATGACTTGATGCCAATACATATGTATGGTAATGAACTAGAAAGTGCTATGAACAAGCACTAACTTGTATGAGACATGTTCTTGTTGCGTATGTACAAACATTGCATATAGTTGCTTGATAACAAGGTGACTTCTTGATTACTTGAAGCATGTTCCTTATTGAGCTAGTCCACTACTTTTGGATTAGTTCTTCTCCCGTAGTTCAAGTAAATACCTACTTGTACATTCTTGTGTGAGCCCAGCTGGTTCTCCTTGCTTGTTCGGAAATATATAGGTTCACGCTTGTCGCGAGAGCTGGGGCTTAAGTAACAATCGGGTCCCTATGTATTTGCGCTTGACCCCTTACTACCGGCCATAGTAAGGGCATAGCTTCCTTGGTTGGAGCAATACGCCTGACTTAAGTGAATGCTAAACTCTTGAACACCTCGTGAACACCTCGTGAGTCTTGATCTTGGGAATGACACTGGTTACCGGGTCTTCTGATTTATACTGAATAATCAGTTTCTTGTTATTGATCGTGATTGTCAAAGTAATACAAGCTACGACAACAATGGTATTCTTGGGAGGGATAAGAAAGGAAGCAATATCCTTATAACTTGCTTGTTTAGCCTTATGTGCTACTTGATGAGTGGCTTAGCCTCTCATATACTTGTTACTTGACGATACTTGATATATGATTACTTGAGTATCTACTTGAATTGCATGATAACATGTCATGTAGTTGCATCTAATAGCTTACTGAGATTTATCTCACCCCGTTTCTTGTTTAATTGTTTTCCTTAGATCAAAGGAAAGATAGTGCGCAGTGAGGCTCGACATAGCTGGGAGCTTACTTCGCAGGTCGTGATTATTTTGGGGCTTGTGTCCTTTTACTCTTGGTGAGGACGATGTATTATGGGTTGTATAACTCCTTATTTTGGGGTAGACAGTTTTGTTCAGTTCTTGTTGTCACTAGACATCTTGTATAGTACTCTTGATGCCAACTTATGTGCTAGGCATGTTTCCGCTGTGTATGTATTAAGTTTGGTTTTAAATTTTCTTGTCTAGAACTCGTGTTGTGAGCTAGTATAGCTCCTTACTCTTGAGTATTTATATCATGTCAGTTGTTATAAACAGTTGTCATCCAGTTCCTTGTTAGTTTCTTGTTCCTCGTTAGTCACTCCCACCGGGTTCGAGGTTCTATTAGGGGATCCCGGGACCTGGGGTCGTGTCAGGTTGGTATCAGAGCTACCCTGGTTTAGCTACCCTGTTTAGCTACCTTGGTTTGCTCTAAGTCTGGATAGGGTCTATGGCCTAGGTATGGGTGAGTCTTGGGGTGTTATTAACGCCGAGTGTTTACCTACAGGTACAATGAGTTCTGAAGGTACAAGTGGTAGTAATCAGCTGAGATCTATAACTCCTCAAGAAGAGATGGTTGATAATATAGACTGGGATTATCCTAATCGACTTACAACGTTCTTGAAGTTGAAACCTCGTAGTTTTGACGGGGAATTTGATGCTAAGAAGGCAGAGGAGTGGATTGAAAGTATTGAGAAGATCTTTACAGCCTTGAGATGTGCAAGTGGTGATAAGGTAACCTTTGCAACCTTTAAACTTGAGAAAGCCGCTGAACATTGGTGGCAAGTGTTGAATAAAAGTTGGGAACTAGAAGGGGTACCACAGACTTGGGAGAATTTTCTTAAAGCATTCAAGTCATAGTTTATTCCAACAGTGGTTCAAGACAGAAAAGAGATGGAATTTCTTAATCTGGAGCAGGGAAGCTTGACAGTGGGGCAATACTCAACCAAGTTCACAGAATTGGCGAGGTATTGTGATCACTTAGTTCCAAATGAATCCAAGAAGGCACAGAGGTTTGTGAAAGGGTTGAGGACTGAGTATAGGAAGCAACTTCTTTCTCTACAGCTTACTAGTTATCATCAAGCAGTGGAGAAGGCTTATGCTATTGAAAATGACATTGAGGAACACAAGGTGAAGTTGGGAACAGCCATGACAGGTCGTGTATCAGAGAAAGCTCAGGGATCTGGTTCTAAAGGTGGTAAATCTAGCCGCCAAGATCGTCGATTCCGACAGCCAACTGAAAGCAAAGGTAGTGTATCAACTGGTTCGAGGACAACAGTCCAAGGTCCCAGGAAAGTATGTGGTTATTGTTCGAAAGAAGGCCATTCTGAAGACAAGTGTTGGCTAAAGCTAGGAAAGTGTTTATCTTGTGGTGAAACTGGGCAATTTGTCAAGAATTGTCCTAAAGGCAAAGGAAATCAAGTTGGGGGTAAAAGTCAACAGGCTTCAGGTTCTAAGAGAGATAGTGGGGGTCGACCAAAAGTTCAGGGTCGAGTGTTTGCTCTAGATCAGCAGGGTGTAGCTGAGTCTTCTGTGGTCATAGGAGGTACTATATTACTTTCTAGTATGAGAGCGCGAGTCTTGATAGATCCAGGCTCATCTCATTCTTATGTGGTATCTCATTTTGTGTCGCACTTGCATGTTCTTCCTGATTCTATGCCTTATGTGCTAGAAGTATCTTCCCCTATGGGAGATTGCATGTTTGCTTCTGAGGTTTACAAGAAATGTGAGGTTCTTGTGGGTGATCATGCCCTTCTTGCTGACCTAGTCGTGTTACCTATAAGGGACTTTGACGTGATTCTTGGCATGGATTGGCTTTATGTGCATCATGCATTTGTTGATTGTCATAGAAAAGTAGTAACTTTTTCTATACCTGGTTTGCCTGATTTTACCTTTGAAGGTGATAGGCCTTTATGTGCTATACATGTTATTTCTGCTTTAAAAGCTAGAAAACTTTTATCTCGTGGTTGTGCCGGGTATCTCGCATGTGTGCTTGACCAGAGTTTATCTGTTTCCAAGATGGAAGATATTCCTGTTGTGTCTGAATTTTCAGATGTGTTCTCTTCTGAGTATAGCATTCCACCTGATCGAGAGCTTGAGTTCTGTATTGAGTTATTACCAGGTACAGCACCAATCTCTAAAGCACCTTATAGAATGGCTCCAGCTGAGTTGAGAGAGTTAAAAACACAGCTTGAGGAATTACTTGAAAGGGGCTTTATCAGGCCTAGTGTATCACCGTGGGGGTACACCAGTGTTGTTTGTTAGAAAGAAAGATGGGACTCTGCGATTGTGTATTGATTACAGAGAGCTTAATCATGTAACTATCAAGAACAAATATCCGTTACCTCATATTGATGACTTGTTTGATCAGCTTCAAGGTTCAGTAGTGTACTCGAAGCTTGACTTGAGAAGTGGTTATCATCAGTTGAAAATAAGATCTGAGGATATACCAAAGACAGCTTTCCGTACCAGGTATGGGCATTATGAGTTTACTGTTATGCCATTCAGTTTGACAAATGCTCAAGCTGTATTTATGGATTTGATGAACCGTATTTTCAAACCATATCTTGATTGTTTCGTGGTGGTATTCATTGATGATATTCTTGTGTATTCTAAATCACGGGCTGAGCATGAACAACATCTCAGAGTGGTATTGCAAGTTCTTCGTGAGAAACAATTATTTGCAAAATTCAGCAAATGTGCTTTCTGGTTAGAAGAGGTTTCATTCTTGGGGCATGTTGTGTCAGCTACTGGTATTGCAGTAGATCCTTCCAAAGTTGAAGCAGCTGTAAACTGGAAGAGGCCAACTACAGTGACAGAGATCCGTAGTTTCTTGGGCTTGGCTAGTTATTATCGGAGGTTCATTGAGGGATTCTCTAAAATTGCTACTCCATTGACTAATCTGACTCGAAAAGCTAGTTCTTTTGAGTGGAGTGACAAATGTGAAGCAAGTTTTCAGGAGTTGAAAAGGCGCTTGACTACAGCTCCAGTCTTGGCTTTGCCTAGTGGTTCTGAGCATTTCATGGTTTATACTGATGCTTCTAAAGAAGGACTGGGTTGTGTTTTAATGCAAGATGGCAAGGTAATAGCTTATGCTTCTCGAAAATTATCTCCTTATGAAAAGAACTATCCTACTCATGATTTAGAGTTGACTGCGATTATTTTTGCTTTGCATAAATGGAGGCATTACTTGTATGGAACCAAATTTGAAGTCTTTACCGATCATAAAAGCTTGAAGTACTTGTTTTCTCAAAAAGAGCTTAACATGAGGCAACGTAGATGGATGGAGAAATTGAAGGATCATGATTGTACTATCCTTTATCATCCAGGGAAAGCAAATGTTGTGGCAGATGCACTGAGCAGAAATACTTATATTTCTTGCTTGATGATTCGTGAATGGAAATTGTTAAAAAACTTGTGTGATTGGAGTCCTTGTGAATCTAAACATGGAGTTATCCTTGCTAATATAAAGGCTACTTCAGACTTACTCCAACAGATCAAAGAAGCTCAGGTAACTGATTCTGAATTGCAGAAAATCATTAATGGAATGAATGAAGGAAAACAACCAGATTTTTCTTTCAACAGTGATGGAATTCTTACCTTTCGAGGCAGAATTTGTATCCCAGTTGATTTTGAGATTAAAAAGAGAGTTCTTGAAGAGGCTCACAAAACCAAGTATACTATTCATCCTGGAAGCACAAAATTGTACCAAGATTTGAAGAAACATTTCTGGTGGAACAATATGAAAAGAGAAATTGCTGAGTATGTATCCAAATGTTTGACTTGTCAACAGGTAAAAGTGGAACATCAACGTCCAACAGGTTTGTTGCAACCATTAGAAATTCCAGAGTGGAAATGGGAGCATATTACTATGGATTTTGTGACTGGTTTACCACGTACCAGACGAGGCCATGATGCTGTTTGGGTTATAGTGGATAGGTTGACTAAATCAGCTCACTTCTTGTCTGTTTCCATGGGATATTCATTGTCTCAGTTGGCATCTTTGTATGTTCAGGAGATTGTTCGACTCCATGGAGTTCCTGTAAGTATTGTATCTGACAGAGATCCTCGTTTTACTTCTCGATTCTGGCAGGATCTTCAGGGTGCCATGGGTACTAAATTGAATTTCAGTACAGCTTTTCATCCTCAATCTGATGGGCAATCTGAGAGACTTATACAGATTCTCGAGGATATGTTACGTGCTTGTGTTGTGGATTTCAAAGGCAGTTGGGATACTCACCTTCCTTTGGCTGAGTTTGCTTATAACAACAGTTTTCAGTCTAGCATTGAAATGGCTCCATATGAGGCTCTTTATGGCAGAAAATGTCAATCTCCTATATGCTGGGATGAAGTGGGAGAAGCTAGACTCTTGGGTCCTGAAATGGTTCAACAGTCAGTTGAGAGTGTGAAACTCATTCGAGATAGATTCCGCACAGCTCAGAGTAGACAAAAGAGTTATGCAGATCATCGTAGAAGGGATCTTGAATTCCAGGTAGGTGACTTTGTATTCTTGAAGGTATCTCCTTGTAGAGGTATTAAGATATTTGGGAAGAAAGAAAAGTTATCTCCTCGTTATATCGGTCCATTCGAGATTCTTGAAAGAGTTGGGAAGCTGGCTTATAGAGTGGCTTTACCACCTTCTTTATCTGGTATTCATGATGTATTCCATGTATCTATGCTTCGCAAGTATATGTCGGATGAGTCGCATGTTCTTGAGTATGAGGCTATTCCATTTCAGCCTGATTTGTCTTTTGAGGAACAACCTGTTGAAATTTTTGACTGGAAAGAGCAAGTCTTGCGTACCAAAAGGATTCCTATTGTGAAGGTCCTTTGGAGGAATCATGAAATAGAAGAGGCTACTTGGGAAACTGAGAAAGAGATGCGAGATAAATACCCGAGCCTATTTGAAAACTTTGGTAAGTAAAATTCGTGGGCGAATTTTCTTTAAGGTGGGGAGGATGTAACGCCCATCCTATTTCTAGTTAAATATTTGACTTACTTATTAAATTCTTGAACTTGCATATTATGTGTTAGTTTTACTTGGATTAATTTCTTAACTGCTTTAGAATATTAAGGTGGTTAAATGTCTAGTTTTGACTTTTGGGTCATTTGTGAAAATTTGACTTTAGGGGCCTTTTTGTTAAAAGTGAAACTTGAGGAGCCTAAGTGTAATTCTTTGAAACTTATATGTTTATCTTCTTGGTTTGCTTCTCTGAGGAAGCATTTCACCCAAATTAAGTTTACGTTCTCTCTGAGGCAAAAGCTAGGGTTAGAATTCTCCCTATTCTCGACTCCTCGAGCTTAATTATCCCTCCGTTCTTGATTCTGATCCCGAATAAATATTCGTGGCGTTGAATAGAGCGTTCCAGGCCGAACAGAAATTTATTTGGGTAACTTTGATTTTTGACTAGGTAAGTTATTAGCTCCCACTTGCTTGTAAAAACATTCATATATGTTATTTTTGATACTTGTGCTTGTCAATTTCGTGTTTGGGGCAATTTCTGTGATACTTGTAATTTTGGGACAAAGGGAGTAGTATATCCTACTGGGTAAAATGATGAAAGAACTTGAAATAAGTTGTTATGCACATTTAGCAATGTTATAATGTTAATAGAAAGTTACTCCTATGCTTGGGACGGAGAATTCTAAGCCTGGGAAAGAAATTGAGTGTTGCTGAAAATTGTACCAGGCGCCCGCCTGGTGGTCCTCCAAGCGCCCGCCCTTTTCAACAGAAGTTTTGGGTTTCAAAAGTGCTTCAATGAGATCCCGCCCGGTCCCCTGTTCCAACAAAAGTGTTTTAAATCTAAATTGAAATGAAAGCTTATCCCTCCTAAGGCATAGAGCCTTGGTATAAGATGTCCTAGCAAGTGTATATGTACCTTTTGGGGCATTAGAACTTAGTCTTGAACATGAACACTTAAAGAACTCAAATGAGAACTTAAGTATAAGAGTAGTAACTCTTTTATATGTCTTGAAAGTGCTATGAACAAGCACTAATGTGTTATACTTGTTTTGAATCCAATGATTGTTCACCTTAGGGGCATTAGAACAAAGTTTTAGACTTGAACATCCTAAGAATAGGATTAAGATTTTTTAAGAGTAAATGTATAACTCTTATACATGCTTTAATGTCCAAAGATTGGAATTATAACTTGAAGTATAAGACATTAAAAGCTTGTACATGACTTGAACATCCAAAGAAATGGACTAAGACTTGAATATAAGATAATAAAATCTTGTACATGACTTGATGCCAATACATATGTATGGTAATGAACTAGAAAGTGCTATGAACAAGCACTAACTTGTATGAGACATGTTCTTGTTGCGTATGTGCAAACATTGCATATAGTTTCTTGATAACAATGTGACTTCTTGATTACTTGAAGCATGTTCCTTGTTGAGCTAGTCCACTACTTTTGGATTAGTTCTTCTCCCGTAGTTCAAGTAAATACCTACTTGTACATTCTTGTGTGAGTCTAGCTGGTTCTCCTTGCTTGTTCGGAAATATATAGGTTCACGCTTGTCGCGATAGCTGGGGCTTAAGTGACAATCGGGTCCCTATGTATTTACGCTTGACCCCTTACTACCGGCCATAGTAAGGGCATAGCTTCCTTGGTTGGAGCAATACGCCTGACTTAAGTGAATGCTAAACTCTTGAACTCCTCGTGAGTCTTGATCTTGGGAATGACACTGGTTACCGGGTCTTCTGATATATACTGAATAATCAGTTTCTTGTTATTGATCGTGATTGTCAAAGTAATACAAGCTACGACAACAATGGTATTCTTGGGAGGGATAAGGAAGGAATCAATATCCTTATAACTTGCTTGTTTAGCCTTATGTGCTACTTGATGAGTGGCTTAGCCTCTCATATACTTGTTACTTGATGATACTTGATATATGATTACTTGAGTATCTACTTGAATTGCATGATAACATGTCATGTAGTTGCATCTAATAGCTTACTGAGATTTATCTCACCCCGTTTCTTGTTTAATTGTTTTCCTTAGATCAAAGGAAGGATAGTGCGCAGTGAGGCTCGACATAGCTGGGAGCTTACTTCGCAGGTCGTGATTATTTTGGGGCTTGTGTCCTTTTACTCTTGGTGAGGACGATGTATTATGGGTTGTATAACTCCTTATTTTGGGGTAGACAGTTTTGTTCAGTTCTTGTTATCACTAGACATCTTGTATAGTACTCTTGATGCCAGCTTATGTGCTAGGCATGTTTCCGCTGTGTATGTATTAAGTTTGGTTTTAAATTTTCTTGTCTAGAACTCGTGTTATGAGCTAGTATAGCTCCTTACTCTTGAGTATTTATATCATGTCAGTTGTTATAAACAGTTGTCATCCAGTTCCTTGTTAGTTTCTTGTTCCTCGTTAGTCACTCCCACCGGGTTCGAGGTTCTATTAGGGGATCCCGGGACCTGGGGGCGTGTCAGGTTCGGTCCGGTCTATGATGCTCGGTCTCATCAGTTTCGTGCTCTTAGTTACACCAAACAGAATTCATACATTAACTGGAAACATCCATAATCACTAAACTGCTTCTGATAGTGAATTGATAAGATAAGATTCGAGATGAAACATTCATGGTCATTAAAACTGTTTCTGATAGTAATTTCAAAAAAAAAAAAAAATGTTTCTGATAGTAAAGTGCAAGATAAGATTCCAGAATTACATTCCAATCCTACGTGCCATGATTTTGTTTGTGTTGATGTACATGCTCCATGCTAGTCATTTTCAAATGATAGACAGTTTGTGACGGATATTAGGCGTGCTTTACATCATAAGAGATATAGTTAGATAGAGGATATACGCGTCAAGATCATCCTCCCGTAATTCAGGTATATCAATCCCTTTCTGCTCACTCCGTTTCAAATACATGTCTATCTTATTTAATTTTATTTTTTAAGATGAAAAATGAATACTCATTTTGTGACAGTATTATGTATTTTAGTTAGTAAAGCGACATTTATTCAATTTAACGCTCAGGTTTTGCTCGAGAGTGGAATAGACAAAGATATTGTTGGTCATACGATGCCAAACCTTGTGTACATCTCTAGAGAGAAAAACAAGGCCATGCCCCACCATTTTAAAGCCGGTGCCCTAAATGTCCTGGTACGTAATTAGTTATTTTATTTTTTTAAAAATCGATTAACAATATTCATTGGTGTAGATAATTGTGAGATTACATATATATTTTTGTGTCATTGAAGCTACGAGTATCAGCTACCATGACAAATGCCCCGATAATCTTAACCGTTGATTGTGACATGTACTCCAACGATCCAAAAACGGCCCTCCGTGGCCTGTGTTATTTCATGGATCCTTATACGGATCAAGATTTTGCGTTTATACAGTTTCCTCAAATGTTTCATGGGCTCAATGAGAATGACATATATCATGCTGAATTCAAGTATGAATTCCAAATCAGTGATCTTGGCGCAGATGGTACAATGGGCCCATTACAACATGGCACCGGATGCTTCTTTCGTCGAAGGGCCTTTTATGGAGGCCCATCATCACTTGTATATATCGAACCCCCCGAACTAAGCCCACTTCATATTGTCACGAAGCCCATCCGATCTGAAGATGTCTTGAACATTGCACATCATGTAGCAGGTTGTCATTATGAGTCCAAAAGCATATGGGGAGAAAACGCCTGTTATATCTATTTCATAATAAATATCGCACTTTTTTTGTCTGTTTTCTGAAATAAGTTACGCCCTAAATTTTGCAGTTAGGCTTTAGGTACGGGACATTGGTGGAGGACTTGTACACGGGTTATCGACTACATTGCGAAGGACGGAGGTCAATTTTTTGCTATCCAAAGAGAGATGCATTTCTAGGAGATATACCGATGACTCTCAATGACTTGTTGACTCAAACTAAAAGATGGTCAATTGGGTTTCTTGAAATGGGCTTTTCAAAGTATAGCCCAATCACATTTGGACTCAAATATTACCACATTTTCCAAGCCTTTGGCTATATAAATTATGCCTTTTGGGCTGTTTGGGCTATTCCAGTCACTATCTATGCCTTCTTACCCCAACTAGCCTTTATCAACAATTCTCCAAATTTTCCAAAGGTAAACTTTATAATAATTTCTGGGTAAACTCATCATTATGTTTTAAATATTACTCCCCCAGTCCCAGAAAGATAGTCCCATTTTGACTTTTTATGGTAAAAAAAAAAAATGAACTTTGACTAACCATTGGTGACGATCTAATTATTCTAGTGAAATTCAAAAAAAAAATTAATTGATATCATTAAGTGATTTATCAATAACAATTTTTAGAATTTTATTATGATCATTAAATTGACACTAATGCTTGTTCAAAGTTTATTTTTGTTGACCATAAAAAGTCAAAATGAGACAATGTTTTCGGGACAGATGGAGTATATTGCAATTTTCAGATGAGTGATTGAGTGATAAAAATCAAAGTTTATAATTTGAGAGGTATAGGGTTCGATCTCTCTTCTAATTTATCACGAATAAATAACTTTTTGATACAGGCTTCGGATTCTAAGTTCTTTGTTCATGCATTTCTCTTCCTTGGAGCAAATGGCCAAGATTTTCTCCAATTTAAATTGGGGGACGGTACGTTCGGACGATGGTGGAATAGTCAACGAATGTGGATGGCGAGGGGCCTTTCGTGTTTTTTATTCGCGACATTTGAATTTTTACTCAAGTCTGCAAGGATATCTGCGTCTAGTTTCAGTGTTACAAGCAAAGTGGTGGATGATGATTTAAGTAAGCATTACGAGAAAGGAATGTATGAATTTGGAGTGGCGTCGCCCTTGTTCGTGCCCATTACAATGGCTGCCATTGTCAATTTATTCTCTTTTGTTCAATGTATTATTCAAGTTTTGAGAAATGGAGGGTTTGAAAAAATGTTTGGACAAATATTTATAGCTGGTTTTGTGGTGGTTAATTGTTGGCCAGTATATGAAGCTATGGTTTTGAGAAGTGATAAAGGAAAGATGCCTTTAAAGATCACTTGGATATCATTTGTTCTAAGTTTAGTTCTTTACCAAGCCTCCTCTTTTCTATTTTGAAGTTTAAAGCTTTGGTGGTGGTGGTGGTGGTGGTGGTGTCGTAGTTGTTTTCATTAGGTTTGTTTGGTTTACAAATTTTTGTCAAGGAATAAAATTAGAAAATAATTCACGTTTAATCGTACTCTCTCTGTTTTTAAACGATCTTTTTCATTTGTCATTTTTCATTCTCTCGAAAACGACTCTGTTATTTGTTGGACCCTAATATGGATCCAAAACTTGGATTTGTTCAATTCTCACAAATATTTCATATGATTAACAAAAATGATGTTTATAGTGCTGAAAATAAATATAATTGACCCGGCTGGAATGGATGGGTTAATGGGCCCAATAAATATTGGATTGGAGGCTTTTTAGGAGACAGGCTTTTTTTGGAAGCCCATATTCAATTATTGCAGTTAGAGAACCACAAATTAAGCCCAGCGTCCCACCTGAATTAGGATTTTTTGGTTGGGCGCGGGGATTAAGGAAAAAGTTTTAGTGGAGTAGGTGTTGTGAGTATGAAAAGTGAAGTATGAGAGAGAAAGTGGGGTAGAGAATAATGAGTGGAAAGTTGTTGTGAGTGTGAATGTGGGTCCATTAAATAAAACATTTCCATTTTTGGGTTGTCCTAATTCGAATGAGACACCCAAAATGAAAATTTGTTCTAATTCGAGTGGGACCGAGAGACTAAGTCAATAGCAAGGAAGGTGGCTTAAAACTGGCACACCATGTAGCGGGCTACAATTATGAGGCCCACACAAAATGGGGCTTAGAGGTAAGGCTTTCTTAGGAGTAATATTTGAGCCCAGGCTCACATGTTTAACTATAAATTTTTGTGTAATTCTTAATAAAACAAAATAATTTATTTATTTAATACTACCTCTGTCCCTAAATGAGTGTCCAAATTTCATTTTACGGGACACTGAAAATCTCAACTTTTTGAATAATTTGGTAACAACGATTCATATATAATCTTGTAATCTCCTTTCTAAACATTTAGTTTTGAACGTATAAAGAAACCGGTGAAAAAAAAATCGAAAAAAAACGTTTAGGGAGAAAGTTATGTTAAAAAAAGACACTCATTTAGGGACAAAGATTTTTTTAAAATGGACACTCATTTAGGGACAAAGGGAGTACTAATGAAGGTTTAGATAGCTTCATCAGTTTTACAATTTAAACTATTATTTCATCCGTTAAAACTCAAAGTTTTACTATTTGGTGGTTTAAAGTAAACTGAGGATTTAAATTGACGGTAAGATTTAAGTTATAAAATAGATATATTGAGTTGTCTTAGCTCACACGGTATAGGCTATTGCTTTTTAAATGGAAGTCAATGATTCGTTGGTAAATTAAAAAAACAGCGATTTTATAAAGATTTTTTGTTCGAAATTATTGAAATTAAGGATTAATTTTGTTTATGATAATATGCATGTGGGCTTTCGGCATGGGTCCTTGGTTAAGGATTATTATACATCTTATCATCTTCATTGTCAAGGCTGGAGATCTATTTTCTTTGGTCCAAAAAGAGCTGCATTTTTGGGGATGCACGAAGTCAGAATTTTTTAAGAAGGGGGTCATGATTTTTTGTATGATAAATATTATAAATGAGGAATCTGAAAGTAATAGTTACTATAATATAATATGTAACTATTACTTATAATAGTATATAATAGTTAACAATAATAGTAACTATTATAAGTAACTATTACTTATAATAATAATAGTTAACAATAATAGTAACTATTATAAGTAACTATTACTTATAATAGTAATAGTTAACTATAATAGTTACTATGATAGTTAACTATTATAGTAACTATTACTATTATAAGTAATAGTTATAGTAACTATTACTTATTATAGTAACTATTACTTATTATATTATTATAGTAAATTTACTATTATATAAATAGTATTTATTATAATAGTTATCATAAAATTAACTATTATAGTTAACTATTATATCTAACTATTAATAGTTAACTATTTATTTAATAATTATATTTAACTAGTAATAGTTAACTATTATTGTTAAAAATTATACAACTATTATGATTGATGATTAACTATTAAATAAAAATATATAAAAAAATATATAATAAAATTAATAATTAGTTACCCATGCAGAGCACGGGTTACCCACTAGTTATTATAAAAACACCCAAAATTGACATTCACATTTGATTATTCAAACTTTTTAAGAACATAAATACTTGCTTCACTAGTCATATTTTGTTTATGCACTTTTAAGCTTAAATTGTAGAAATGAGAAAAACTTTTTGAGAAAATGAGAAATAATAAATAAATAAAATCATTTTGAGACAGAAAGTGTATATTATAGTAATCGCATTTAGCTAATGATATAACTGGTACTCCCTCCGTCCCAGAGTAAGAGTCATACCTCTCATTTGCACGGAGATTAAGAAGTGTTGTGAGTGTAAAACCATGTCCAATAACTCAACCATCAAAAAAGATTCAACTACCCTAATATTACGACACCTCATCCTCTTTATCCATCCACTTAATCATTCAACTACTTTCTCAACTACACCCCCCACAATAAGCTAGTTTAGTTTAAAATTCAACTCCTCCCAACGCATCATTCTATACCCCACCACTTTTTATTTTATTTATAATCTTTATAATAATAATAATAATAATAATAATAATAATAATAATAATAATCATTTTTAAATTAAAAAATAAATAATTATTCTTATTATTATAAAATCGAGATCGTTTTATTTATTTTTTTTAATTTTTTTAATTAACACTTAATAAAAAAAGGATAATTAAGGAATTTTTAAAGAGAAAAGAGGGTTTTTTTTTTCGGTGTCCAAATCAAACGAAACTTATATCAAATTATAAAGGAAAAAAATGATGAATTTTGTCGAAAAAATAAAAAATAAAAAAAATAATTTGCTGTAAAATAATTGGGTTTAAAAATTTGGGTGGAAAATTAAATTCGGCGGACCAATGAAAATCGTCCACGTGGAAGCTTCTGGAAAAACAAAAAAAAAAAGTCACCGACTCACGCACCATTTTGGGCGTGAGTTACACGCGCCGGCTTCGACCCAATGAGAGGCGGCCGCGTGTCCAAGGCGGGCCCCCAAAATTTTCACTCAACCAGGTTGAAGTTGTTCAACCCTTCCCTTCAACCACCCCTCCCCCTCTCAACCCCTTATTGCACACACTCAACTAGTTGAACCCCCACTCAACCCCCCTCTCAACCCCTTATTGGACATGGCCTAAAAGTGAAGTAGGAGAGAGAATGAGGGGGAGGGAATAGTAAGTTGATTGGTGTTGTGAGTATAAAAGTAAAGTGGAAGAGAAAATGAGTGGGATGAATAGTAAAGATTATTTGCCATTTTAGGAAAGGGACTCTTACTTTGGGACATACTAAAATAGAAAGTAAGACTCTTACTCAGGTACGAAGGGACTACGATATAAATGGTAACTATTTAATAAAAAGGTATACCATTTGCCGTGTCAGCCAGTACTCTTTGCTCATCAAAATTACTCCGTCCCATTTGAATTAATACAAATTTTTATTTTGAGTGTTCCAGTCGAAATAAGACAATCTCAAAATGAGAATATTTTATAAAAATGTTGATATTCATAAGCAATTTTATAACTTGTTATTGTTTCATCGTTACGAACAGTATCAATAAAATTTTATAGAATTGCACAGAGATATCTAGATTTTCATAAAATTATGGTTAAAGATAAATTGAATTGACTAAAAAAAATCAAACAGTGCACATTAAGCTGGGACGGAGGTTAGTATATCTCTCTCCAACAATGACAATAGTATGGCCCTATAAATAGTAAGCCTTGTAGGTAGAGCTCCCTGCACTTCTAGTAATAATTCCAAAGAACAATGGAAACTGAGGGCAAAAATCCCACCAAGGTTCCTCTTCACACTTATAGATATATGCCAAACACGGCCTTGAACCGCATATTTGCACTTATTTACACTATTGCCATTTACACTATTGCCATAGCTCTTCTCTATCACCATGCAAAAATTATCCTCCTTAATTCAAATACCTATCTCTCCCTTTCCATTTCCACTTCCATGTGTTGGAAATTTGGCTTGAAATGGTCAATTTTGAGTGGGTCCCATTGGTGGGTTCCGTTGACTTTGACCTTGGTCAATGTTTATACTTGTAGTATGTTATACCATGAACAATATTGGTGTTTTGGTGAAAGCCAAATGATGGATTAAATCCATAGTTCTAAAACTTCAAAGATGAGCTTTTGAAAGAGACTTTTTGGCTTCCAAGGATGAGATGGGTTGCTTGCCATCTCCACATGGGAAAGGAAAGGCAAACCTTCCTTTTGCTTGGAAGTATAAAAGGCTTTTGGGCCATCTCACATGGAATTGGAATGGGTAGTTGATGTGCCATAAATTACTTGGCATATCATAGTCTCATGTTCAAGTTACATGTGAGGTGGACTTGAACCTTTCCCCACACGCTCGCTCGGCTGGGCCGGGTCGAGCTCGGGCTCGGGCTAAGGGCGTTTGGGAGAATGGTTTGGTTCGTGGGCGTATCTTTTTGGACAAAGTTTATTTGAAGTTTCCAATATTTGCAGAATGGTCCCTGACGAAACTGTTAGGTCAGTTAGTTTCCTAACTGGACTCTAACAGTGCAGTTTCTTTTCCTTCAGGAATAAATCACTGTAAATCGGGTAGGTTTTTGAGTCCTCCTAGAATACCTAAACCGACTATATACCAGTATAAATATACGATCCCTACATCAGTTTTACACACACAATAAAAAATTGCTAAGAAACTGTTCTCTCTCTAAATTCGTAATCTGTGGTTGATCTGAGAAGTAAGATTCCAGCGAAGTGGGACAGCAGTCGCAAGTGGTTCGGTACCTGTTCGTGCGAAGATTTCCTGGTACATTCCTGTGATCGTTTCATCCTCGGAGGAATTTACCGCAACCCTCAGCCGCACCAGTAGGGGGAAATAGTTTCTCTTAGGAGAGTCTATTATAGGCGACTCGATCTAAACTGATAAGTTTTCTAACTCTTTTTTTGTTTCTGTCTTTCCTGGATCCTGTTCTTGTGGGTACGTTTCTGTTTTTGGCTTAATCTGATATTGTTATATGCTTACATGATTGCCCTATTAATCTGATCGCTGCATATTAAATTGCAACAGTCTAAGAGAAACTAGTATTATTAATCATGTCTGCTGCTAACGCTCCATTCAAGTCCCTTGTTGACACTTCTGATCTGCCAGAGAAGTTTGGTGGAAAGAACTTCAAGTGCTGGCAGGAACGGATGAAAATCTGGTTTTCAATTAAGGGGATGACTGGTATGCTAACTGAAAAGTGCCCTGCTATTTATGAAAAGGACCCTGCAACAGTGAAAGCTGCTGAGCAATGGAGGGAGAGGGACGATGTTGTTCGTGGATGCATTCTTTCGGCTCTGTCGAATGTGCTCTTCGATGTTTATTGTTCTGCTCCCCTCACTGTGTTGGGTTTCGAAGTAACATGCGCAGCGGAATTTAGCATTTAAAATTTTGAAACCCAAAGCCATGGATCCGTTCATATGATTAAATCAAATACGACATAAGAATAAAGGAATAAACTAACCCTTGATGGCTATCAAATTCTCTTGGTCTTTGGTGGAGGTTTGAAGACTTGATCACGATCACAAAGCTTGAACACGAACTTTGAAGATGATGATTTTCACCCTCTAGCGGTATCCACACTTCGAACGAATATCAAAGGAGCTTCTTTGATCTTGGTTGCTAGACCAAATTGTGAAACACTTTTTCACAATCAAAAGAACTATATGAAATTTATTTTGTGTTTTATTTTGTTCTTCAACCAAGAATGTCTTGGAACAAAATAAACCCTCTCTCAAACTCTTTGAGACTCACAAAAGCATTAGCTTAGAGTGCTGGCCGAATTTGGTCTTTTATACACAAGTATGACCTATTCCAAATAGGAAACTTGTGTCAAAATACGTCCAAAATTCGTTTCCTAATCAAATTAGGAATCTGCCACCCGACAGTACTGTGCGGCCGCCCAGAATTCACTGTGCGGTCGCACAACTATCTGAAACAAAACTGGTACAAAAATGGGCTAAGTGTGCGGCCGCCCAGTCCATACTGTGCGGTCGCCCACTTCCCCAGAAAGTCCAGAATTTCCAAAATTCCAATGTAGTCCTTTTAAAGATTCGTTCTATTGTGTGTGACCCTCTAGGATTATACTAAGTTGGCAATGGGTTCAAACATGAAACCATAAGATATGATTAGGTTCTAGCAAACCGTCATACCTACCCAATTAGTATAACTAGATACAAGTTCGCATTCCTCTTAGAGTATGTCATAATCCTTTTGTCCACGATATCATTGGACACAAGTCATGGTCAAAGAGTCAACTTGTTTTGTTCAATACTTTCTCGATTCCGAATATGTTGATAATCCAAATGACATTGATCCAATCAATTCATTTGAGTCCGGCTGAACATTTCATCAACATCATTCCTACGAGAGGCCCAAGCTTGACATCTCTCTGAGGAGGGACAAATCCATTTAGCTTATTATTCTTCCCTACGTGAATCCGATTATGCCAATCATACCCTTTATAACTACTCGGTTAAAAGTAGCGTTTGAATATGTCAAACATAATGTTCATCAAGTGGAAGACTATAATAACTTCATGTCTAAGGATTCAAATGACATAACTATTATGAGATGTATGTATGACATAAATCTCATAGAGCGGGTCATGTCCAGTACCTTGTTCCAAACAAGTACCCATAAATCTAACATGATCATCCCATGATCATTTAGCCTTTATACTAGTGCTCAACAAGTACTAGGGACGGAGATTATTATAAGTAAACATGAACAGCAATAATAATCAAAACATCTCTTTATTGATATGAAATAAATGATAACAATTACAACGATTATTAAACGTGCCTAGGGCACCACTACCAACAATCTCCCACTTGCCATAGGCCCAATCTCCCATGTATCTAATACCCATGGACCTAACATGACCATCATGTTTAGCTTGGGGAAGTCCCTTTGTTAGCGGGTCCGCAACATTGTCATCAGTAGGTACTTTGCATATATTTACGTCTCCCCTATCAACGATCTCTCGAATGATATGAAAACGCCTAAGTATGTGTTTGGATTTCTGATGTGCTCTTGGTTCCTTTGCTTGATCAATAGCACCATTATTATCACAATAAAGGTCTATTGGATTAGCAATACTAGGAACCACTTCAAGTTCAGTTATGAACTTCTTAATCCAAACAGCTTCCTTTGCAGCATCCGATGCAGCAATATACTCAGCTTCTGTTGTAGAATCAGCGGTTGTACTTTGCTTGGAACTCTTCCAGCTTACAGCTCCACCATTTAACATAAACACAAAACCCGATTGCGATCGGCTATCATCTTTGTCAGTTTGGAAGCTTGCATCCGTGTAAGCATTTACAACGAGATCATCTTCTATTCCTCCATAGACCAAAAAGGAGTCTTTAGTTCTTCTCAAGTACTTAAGAATCGCTTTTACAGCTATCCAGTGATTTTCGCGAGGGTCGGATTGGTATCTACTTGTCATGCTCAAAGCATAAGATACATCCGGCCTAGTACAAATCATGGCATACATGATGGACCCAATTGCCGAAGCATATGGAACATCATTCATTCTCTCATGCTCATCGTTTGTCTTAGGACATTGAGTCTTGCTTAGAGAAACTCCATGTAACACGGGCAAGGTGCCTCTCTTAGAATTTTCCATACGGAATCTTCTAATGACCTTGTCAATGTATGTACTTTGGCTTAAACCAAGTAGCCTCCTTGATCTATCTCTATAGATCTTAATGCCAAGAATATATGCGGCTTCACCCATATCTTTCATTGCAAAGCACTTTCCTAACCAAGTCTTCACAGACTGAAGTGTAGGAATGTCGTTTCCAATTAGTAATATGTCATCCACGTATAAAATAAGGAATAGCACTATGCTCCCACTAATCTTCTTGTATACGCAAGGCTCATTCTCGTTCTTGATGAAACCAAACTCTTTGACCGATTCATCAAAACGGAGATTCCAACTCCTAGAAGCTTGCTTCAATCCATAGATGGATCTCTGCAATTTGCATACCTTAGAATCTTGTTCAAAACCTTCTGGTTGTGTCATATACACATCCTCTTGGAGTTTTCCATTCAGGAAAGCGGTTTTGACGTCCATCTGCCATATTTCATAGTCATGATATGCGGCAATGGCAAGCAAAATTCTTATAGACTTGATCATTGTTACGGGTGAAAAGGTCTCATCATAGTCAATAACATGAACTTGCCTATAACCCTTCGCTACAAGCCTAGCTTTGTAAGTATGCACCTTCCCATCCATGTCAGTCTTCTTCTTGAAGACCCATTTGCATCCTATGGTTTTTACACCTTCGGGCGCATCAATCAAATTCCAAACTTGATTGTCTTGCATGGATTGCAATTCGGATTCCATGGCTCCAAGCCACTTGTCCGAATCAGGAGAAGACATCGCCTCTTTGTAGGTTGACGGTTCATCATTCTCAATGATTTCTACCTCATTACTATCCGTTACGAGAAATCCATATCTCTCGGGCTCGGATCGTAACCTACTAGATCTGCGAGTTGCTTGTGTATTTTGAACAGGTTCCACAACTCCTTGTGGTTCTTGTTCATGTTCCACTATTGGTTCTCTGTTATTTTCTGGGTCTCGAATTTCTTCAAGATTTATTTTACTCCCACTGATTTCTTTGGAGAGAAACTCTTTCTCTAGAAAGACACCAGTTCGGGCAACAAACACTTTGTTGTCCTCTCGGTTGTAAAAGTAATATCCTTTAGTTTCCTTAGGATATCCCACGAAAATATATTTATCAGATTTGTGTGCTAGTTTGTCAGAGATAAGTCTCTTGACATAAACTTCGCAACCCCAAATCCTCATGAAAGATAAACTAGGTTTCTTTCCACTCCACATCTCATATGGAGTCTTTGGAACCGATTTAGTTGGAACTTGATTTAGTGTGAAAGCAGCGGTTTCTAGGGCGTAACCCCAAAAGGATATTGGAAGATCAACTTGACTCATCATTGATCGAACCATGTCTAACAAAGTCCGATTTCTCCTCTCAGACACACCATTCCATTGTGGTGTTCCGGGCGGAGTCAATTGTGAAACTATTCCACAATTCTTTAGATGATCATCAAATTCTTGACTTAAGTATTCACCACCTCGATCTGATCGAAGTGCCTTTATACTTTTGCCAAGTTGTTTTTCTACTTCATTTTGAAATATTCTAAATATCTCAAATGCTTCACTTTTATGTTTCATTAGGTAAACATACCTAAATCTACTATAATCATCAGTGAAGGTTATGAAGTATTGAAATCCTCCCCTAGCATTGCTACTTAATGGTCCGCATACATCGGAATGTATCAACCCCAATAAGTCGCTTGCCCTTTCACCCAACTTGGTAAAAGGTGTCTTAGTCATTTTTCAAGAAGACATGACTCACAAGTATCATATGACTCTAAGTCACATGAACCCAAAAGTCCGTCCCCATGGAGTTTTGAGATACGCTTCTCATTAATATGACCAAGACGGCAATGCCACAAATAAGTATGATTTACATCATTAGGTTTAGATTTCTTATTTACATGATAGACATTATTTTCATTCTTGACATCCAAGATATAAAGGCCATTAAATGAATTAGCAATACCATAAAGCACATCATTTAAATAAATAGAAAATTTCTTATTCTCAATAAGAAACTTAAAACCTTCATTATCCAAACAAGAAATTGAAATAATATTTCTGCTTAAATCCGGAACATAATAACAATTGTTCAAAACAAGAATTAATCCGGAAGGTAAAGTGACTTCATAAGTCCCTACGGCTAATGCAGCAACTCTTGCTCCATTCCCCACGCGTAGATCTACTTCACCTTCTTTAAGCAGTCTCCTATTCTTTAGTCCCTGCACATTTAGACAAATGTGAGAACCACATCCGGTATCCAATACCCAAGAATCAGTGGTAGAAAGGAGAATATCTATCATATAGATACCTGAAGTCGACGCAGCCTTGCTGCTCTTCTTCTTCTTTTGCTCTTCCAAGAAAGCCTTGCAATTACGTTTCCAATGACCAATTTCTTGACAATGGAAACAGATTGCATCCTTTTGTGAATCGGGTTTTGCCTCAGAAGCATTGGCAACCTTTGCCTTGCTTATCTTAGGTTTAACAACTTTTGCCTTACCCTTGCCTTTGGCACCAGGCTTCTTCCCATCATGAACCAAGAGCACGGGAGAACCTTTCTCCACAATTTTCATCTCTGCAGTTTTGAGCATCCCATGCAACTCAGAGAGATTCTTATCCATTCCATGCATGTTATAATTCATTACAAACTGATTATAACTTTTAGGCAATGAATTAAGAATGAGATCCGTGGCTAGCTCCAATGGGATTGGATAGCCAAGTTTCTCAAGGTGCTCTACATAACCTTTCATTTTAAGAAAGTGAGGACTCACTTGTTGCCCTTCATTCATTTTACTAGTAGTGAATGCAACAATGGTCTTGTACCTCTCTTGCCTAGCTTGCTCTTGAAACATGGTCCTCAACTCCACGCCTATCTCATAGGCTTCCAAATGTTCCAAACTTTGTTGGAGTTTTGAACACATAGCGGCAAGCATGAGACAACTTACATCTCTAGAATCATTACGATGTTTCTTGTAATTGTCTCTTTCTACCCTAGGGGCAGTAGGCGGTGGTTCAGCGGGGAGAGGCCCATCGAGAATGTACAACTTATCTTCTTGCCTAAGAACAATTCTTATGCTACGGATCCAATCCATAAAGTTTGTACTATTCTCTTCGAGCTTATCCTTCTCAAGGATCGATCGCAACGACATTGATGGAGTCTACAAATATGCAAAAATTTCCAAAATTTAATAAGTACCGATTTTCATTAAAGAGATAAATAATGTATTTTTCAAACAAAATACTCCCACTAAATTATATAACCTTCATATACATCCAATGTATAATATAATTTAAATGGGTTAAGATCCAACTTTAATTTAATTTTAAGTCCGCTAAGGCGGATTACACAAAATCAAATTAATTAGGTAGACAACTCTTGTCAATCATATCTCATATGACTCTTAGTTCCTTTTATGAGATTCTTTAAGAAATCCAATTTCAAAAAGCATGTTAAACCTCATCTTTGCCTAGGCCCAAAACTGTTTTGACGCCTAATTAAGTCTAACCATTTTAAACGCATAGTTAATGTGTCCCGCTAGGGCGTGCCCACATTATCTATCTTGCTCATACATAAATAAATTTAATGCATCTCGCTAGGGCGAATCTACATTAGAGTCACTTATGTACTAACATGTGTTTTAATCATGGCATGGCAATAAAAGACTTAAAACTTTCTTTGAAGGTTCATCACATATAGCATATAACACATTTATGAGCACATAATATAAACATGTTACACATCAAGTTTAGCCACTAAATTAATCCCCATTAATTTAAGCATGGTATTTATGTGTCATTAGTTTCTCTATAATTATGAGGATGAGACTATTTCAACTTTGGTCATTATCTCCAAATTAAGACAACAAGAAGTGCGGTCGAACTAAGCCATTAGGCAACCACAATCCCGCACTAATTCAAGAAACCAAGAAAGTAGTCCATGTGGCCGAAACTAAGCAATAGATGGTCTCGATGAACTTAGGCCAATTGCATTCACAATTCCACATGGATCTCCAATCATTGAATCAAGAACTTTGTTTCTCAATTTTAGCAATTATGAACTCTTCATAATTCTAACTTCGTTTTATCTTTGAAACTTTGATTGCGATCAAGTTTGGGAAACACAATCTCGATGAACGCAGATTAGCCATCCAAACCTTGAACCAATCTTAGAATCACAAGACTAAAACAAACACGAAAATCAAACCCCAAGATCCTCACATAAACCAACTACCCAAAACCCATTCCAGATCAGCAAGTCTGGACTGGTTCTGTTACTGGTTTTGTTGGACCTCTCGAAAATTCCAAATTCTGATTTCAACCAAAAATCAGACAATCTGATCCTTATGTGCGGCCGCCCAAAACTCACTGTGCGGTCGCCCAAACATGTGCGGCCGCCCAAGTGATTTTGTGCGGTCGCCCAAACTGATCAGAATGTACAGAATTTTGAAGTTCGAAAATTTTGTCTCAAAATCGTTTTTCCCCGATTATTAAAACTTTGATCCAATCAAAAATTAATAATCAACAATTCTGAATCCACCATAATTTATTTATTGCGATTGAATCGTGCGATTAAAGTTGCAAAACAATAAACCACATAAAATCACATAACACATAAACATCACATATTCCAATATTCATATCATGCAAGGCACATAAACAATTAATATACACATAACATGATCCAAGTATTGAATTAATCAACATGAACGGGGCTCTGATACCACTGTTGGGTTTCGAAGTAACATGCGCAGCGGAATTTAGCATTTAAAATTTTGAAACCCAAAGCCATGGATCCATTCATATGATTAAATCAAATACGACATAAGAATAAAGGAATAAACTAACCCTTGATGGCTATCAAATTCTCTTGGTCTTTGGTGGAGGTTTGAAGACTTGATCACGATCACAAAGCTTGAACACGAACTTTGAAGATGGTGATTTTCACCCTCTAGCGGTATCCACACTTCGAACGAATATCAAAGGATCTTCTTTGATCTTGGTTGCTAGACCAAATTGTGAAACACTTTTTCACAATCAAAAGAACTATATGGAATTTATTTTGTGTTTTATTTTGTTCTTCAACCAAGAATGTCTTGGAACAAAATAAACCCTCTCTCAAACTCTTTGAGACTCACAAAAGCATTAGCTTAGAGTGCTGGCCGAATTTGGTCTTTTATACACAAGTATGACCTATTCCAAATAGGAAACTTGTGTCAAAATCCGTCCAAAATTCGTTTCCTAATCAAATTAGGAATCTGCCACCCGACAGTACTGTGCGGCCGCCCAGAATTCACTGTGCGGTCGCACAACTATCTGAAACAAAACTGGTACAAAAATGGGCTAAGTGTGCGGCCGCCCAGTCCATACTGTGCGGTCGCCCACTTCCCCAGAAAGTCCAGAATTTCCAAAATTCCAATGTAGTCCTTTTAAAGATTCGTTCTATTGTGTGTGACCCTCTAGGATTATACTAAGTTGGCAATGGGTTCAAACATGAAACCATAAGATATGATTAGGTTCTAGCAAACCGTCATACCTACCCAATTAGTATAACTAGATATAAGTTCGCATTCCTCTTAGAGTATGTCATAATCCTTTTGTCCACGATATCATTGAACACAAGTCATGGTCAAAGAGTCAACTTGTTTTGTTCAATACTTTCTCGATTCCGAATATGTTGATAATCCAAATGACATTGATCCAATCAATTCATTTGAGTCCGGCCGAACATTTCATCAACATCATTCCTACGAGAGGCCCAAGCTTGACATCTCTCCGAGGAGGGACAAATCCATTTAGCTTATTATTCTTCCCTACGTGAATCCGATTATGCCAATCATACCCTTTATAACTACTCGGTTAAAAGTAGCATTTGAATATGTCAAACATAATGTTCATCAAGTGGAAGACTATAATAACTTCATGTCTAAGGATTCAAATGACATAACTATTATGAGATGTGTGTTTGACATAGACCATGACATAAATCTCATAGAGCGGGTCATGTCCAGTACCTTGTTCCAAACAAGTACCCATAAATCTAACATGATCATCCCATGATCATTTAGCCTTTATACTAGTGCTCAACAAGTACTAGGGACGGAGATTATTATAAGTAAACATGAACAACAATAATAATCAAAACATCTCTTTATTGATATGAAATAAATGATAACAATTACAACTTTTATTAAACGTGCCTAGGGCACCACTACCAACACACTGTTGCATCGCTGTGGGAAACGCTTAACACAAAGTACAACACTGACGATGTTGGTGTTGAAAAGTACTGTGTGTCTAAGTTCCTTAAGTATCGTATGACTGATGGGAAATCTGTTACTGATCAAGTGCATGAGTTCCAGATCATATTGCAATCACTCAAGGATGGAGCTATGGAACTTCCTGAGAAGTTCGTAGTTATGTCAATCATTGAGAAGTTTCCTCGATCTTGGGAGGAATTTGGTATGACTCTCAAGCACCGTACAGGAAGCTTGACACTCAATGATTTGATGAATGCAATATCGATCCAGGAAGTGCACCATAGTAACGGTGATAGTGTTCCTGTGGAGGCTAAAGCCAATGTGATAACTGCAAATAAGAACAAAAGGAAATTCGAGAAAATTGGCTCTAAGGATAATAATAATGATAAGCTGAAACCTAAGAAGAACATCCAGAAAAAGCCAAAAGCGAACAAAACCTGCTGGAATTGTGGAACAGTTGGACACTTTTCTAGGGACTGTCCCAAGAAAGGAAAAGTCGCGCAAGGTTCTGCTGATCAAGCTCAGGCGAACGTGGTCATTGGACCATCTGATGATGATCCTGTTGATGATACACTTCAGCCTGAAGTTGATGCTATTACCAACGAGATAACAAGTATGTAACTTCTAATCCTGAAATCTTTACTGTTTATGAACCCAACGAGTGGTTGGTAGATACTGGGGCAAATGTGCACGTTTGTGCTGATAAATTGCTATTTGTGTCTTACCAGCCTGAAAGTGGTAGATCAGTGACGATGGGGAATTCGAGTGCTGCAAAGGTGCTTGGGACTGGACGCGTGGACCTGAAGTTTCCTAATGGGCGCATTCTGACCTTGCAACATGTGCATCACGTTCCTGACATTCGTCGTAATATCATTAGTGGTTCTTGTTTAGTTAGAGAAGGATTTGAGTTTTCATTTAAGTGTAATAAGGTTATTATTTTGGATTCTGGTAGTTTTATAGGAAAAGGTTATGCTTCGGATGGTTTATTTAAAGCTTGGGTCAATCTGCCGAGGTTTTCATTCTAAGCTCAAATAGCAGTTTAACACTTGCATGTTGTCTTCCGCTAGCTATGTAATATTTACATTATGTTTGTAGGCCAACTGCGGCATACAAAGAAGGAGCAAGAAAATTTGTAGAATTAAACGTGGAAAGACTAGGGAATCCCTCTAAAATTCAATATCCTTGTACTCGATGTAGAAATATCAGTTACCAGACTAGTGATGATGTAGTATCGCACTTAGTTATGTTTGGGATGGACAAAACATACGACGTTTGGATTTTTCATGGGGAAGAACGTCCTAGCACTTCGTCCAAAATTATGTGTGACAAAGATGAATACAAAGATACATACCGGATGTTCGTAGATGCGCATATTAACAAGGAAGAGATTCCAAATTATACTTATACTGAAGCAATGGGAGATGAGGAGTTTTCTAAATTAATGGAAGAAGCAGAAACTCCCTTGTATACAGGTTGCAGTGAGTACACAAAGATGACAGCAACAGTTGTGCTTTTCAAGCATAAAGTTGTCAATGGTATTTCTGATAAAGCTTTTACCGAGCTACTCAAAATCTTGGGTAAAATGTTGCCACAAAAGAATGAACTTCCTAGTTCCACGTATGTTGCGAAAAAATTACTTAAGAAGTTTGACTTGGGTTATGACAAAATACATGCATGTGTCAATGATTGTTGTCTATTTAGAAAAGACCTAGCAGATCTAGACAATTGCCCAAGATGTGGGAAATCCAGGTGGAAAATAGTAGAAAAAGGAGATGACCGTAAGATTAAAAAGGGGGTTCCAGCGAAGGTATTGAGATATTTTCCGATCATACCCAGATTTAGAAGGATGTTCAGATCCGTAGAGAATTCTGAACAATTATTGTGGCATGGCAGTCATCATAGTAAAGATAACAAGATGCGACATACGGTTGACTCTCCTCAGTGGCAGTCTATTGATAGTAAATGGTGTTGGGTATGCTTATCACTTAACCCTCCTACATTTGTTAGAATTGATTGATACTATCACCTATGAGTATTTTTATGGACTTTAGGACCTCATGTAAAGAAGTTTATAACTTCAATTTTTAGCCAAGTCCTTTTTATAGTATAGGCTTAGATTATAGGACTTGAATCTATGATCGAAGATTTCCTAATCAGGGTTCATTTCACTGCGCAAGATGTTCTCTACGTAGGTCGCCACTGCGCATAGATATCTTGCGCAGTACTTGACCCTGCTCAGTGTTCAAGGTCTTATTCCCTAAACTCTCAAGAGATCCTTTAGTGACCAAGCATGGTGCGCATGCTGCCCATGCGCAGCATCCATGCGCGCCGGCAATGCGCATGCCTTTGTGCGCGGACACTTAACCTTGGTCAAATTCCTCATCTCCTGATCTCATATTCTAGAAGCTTGGAAAGCGACAAGACAAGCTACGTTTTTTGGATTGAGTCAGAGTGCTGAGGTGTACACAAACGACAAAATAAGCAGCACACTCAGCAAAACCATTAGTGGAGACACGCTTCAAAGAAATATTTCAAGTGAAGACAGTTGTCAACCTTCTAGAAGAAGATTTGAATTTGGTCTTCATGCTCAGTCTTCAACGGGTACAAAGGACACCTGCGCACCAATCATATTGTGCCAGCTCATTGTCCTTGCTCTGTCTCCAACGGCTATAAAGGACACCTGCGCGCCAATCATATTGTGCCAGCACATCGTCCTTGCTCAGAGCTCCAACGGCTAGTTTTTGAAGCTCAGCTATAAATATCCTGCTCATTCCCATTTCCAAGTTTCTTAAGCTTGCATGCTTCAAGAGCTCGAGTTTCATGCTTCATTGAAAAACCTTGAAGAATCTGAAGACTGCTGCTCAATATCTCCAGATTCCTTAGAACAGCCTTCAAGATCTTCAAACCTTCAAACTCCTGCTCAAATCACAAAGCCCTATATCACCAGAATTCTTAGTGCTCTTCATCTTTCATATTCATAGAGCCCAGAATTTCTGTCACACACACACCTCTTGAAGATTTGATCATTTTGATCTAACTTCTTGAGATACACCGGTTTAGTCTAGGATTTGTTCTTCATAGATAATATATCTTGAGTTAGTATTGAGCTCAAATGTTATAATCTGTAATACTCACTCATATTATAAGATCTCCATTAGAAATCCAAGACTAACCATATTGGTAGAGGATGTAGATCTTTCATCTATCGAACCTCTCCAAATAGCGTGTTCATTATATTTACTGCATATTTCCTGCTTAACTATTTATGAACTGCTTTGTTTGATCTTTCAGATTGCTACACTTTGTTGTTGTAATTGTTATTGCTCATTTGCCTTAGAAACATTTTTGCGCCACTCTTTAGCCTCAAACTTAGCGCGTGCGTTTTTATCTCTGCGCAGTATACCCTGCACAGAGCTGCTTTAAATTTCTGCTGTGCATTTCACACTCTTGCTGCGCGCTATACTTAGCCAAAACAAGAGTTGTGCGCATTTGCCATTGAATTGCAAAAGGGTTTGAAAAGAATTTTAAAACGCTATTCACCCCCCCCCCCCTCTAGCGATTTTCTTACCCTTGTTGCCCCTTTGGGACCAACAAATGGCCTTGTTTTGCATCATCTCACCGAAATTTAAGACTTGGACTTGCTACATATGGATTCAATCCTTACCGTAATCTAAGTTCTACACATAGTTGCTGGCCCGTAATGCTTGTTAATTATAATCTCCCCCTTGGCTTTGCATGAAAAGAGAAAATCTGATGTTAACTTTGTTAATCCCCGGGCCAAGACAACCAGGAAATTATATTGATGTATATTTAAGGCCATTGATTGAAGATTTAAAAGAAATATGGATTAGTGGGGTTGAGGTGTACGATGCATATACAAAGAGCATGTTCAATCTGAGGGTCATTCTCATGTGGATAATTAATGATTTTTCAGCTTATGGAAATCTAGTCGGGTGTACAACTAAGGGTAAGAAAGAATGTCCTATTTGTGGTGTTGATACTTGTTCAATATGGCTACCCCATAGTCGAAAATGTGCTTATATGGGTCATCGACGGTTCCTTATATCCAATCATCCTTACCGAAAGAAGAAGAGTTGGTTTGATGGAACCATTGAGAATAGATGGAAGCCTCCTATATTGACTGGTTTTGAAGTATTAAGAGTTGTTAGTGGGATTGAAAATGATTTCGGAAAATGGGATGAAACGAGCAATGATGAAGAAATGAGACAAGGAAAGGGAAAAGGTAAAGGTAAGAAGAAGAGGAAGAGGAAGAGGAAGAATAAAAGAAAGAAAGTGAAGGTGATTATGTGGAAGAAAAAATCAATTTTTTTTGAGTTGCCTTATTATGAGGTACGTAAAGTTTTCCCTTTAGTAATTAGTTCAGTATAATGATATAGTTAATAATTGATAAGCTTATATAAATTCCTCATTTTTCAGTATTTGCCAGTACGCCATTGACTGGATTTAATGCATGTTGAAAATAATTGTGGTGAGAGTTTAGTTTGCACTTTGCTTGATATAAATGGAAGGTCAAAAGATGGTCATAGTGCTCGTAAAGACTTGGAAAATATGGGAATTCGGTCAGACTTGCATCCAAGGCTTGATGAGAATAATAAGATATTCTTTCCACCCGCTCAACATACTTTAACAAGTTCTGAGCTCGAGACATTTTATTGGCGGTTAAGAAATTTGAAGGTTCCCGACGGGTATAGCTCAAATATTGCCAACTGTTTTGCACAAAAAGACAAGATATTTGGGCTCAAGTCCCATGATTACCATGTCTTGGTGCAACAGTTATTACCAGTCGCTTTGAGAGGAATTTTACCAAAAGGGCCAAGAAATGCAGTAATTCGTTTGTGTTCATTTTTCTATGATATAAGCCAAAGAGTGGTTGATATAGAAAAAATTGAAGCTGCTGAAGAAGACATAATTGAGACATTATGCATGCTTTAAAGATATTTTCCTCCTTCATTTTTCGATATTATGATTCACTTGCCAATTCATTTAGGACGAGAAACTCGTATTTATGGACCAAATCAATTCCATTGGATGTATCCATTTGAAAGGTATTCATATTCTATTAATTATTCTGATACTATGCTCAAAAGATATCTTCCTCCTTCACAATTTTTATTCAATCTTTTTAGATTTATGAAGACGTGCAAGGAATATGTTAGAAATCCGGCACTGCCTGAAGGATGCATATGTGAAAACTATCTTGCCGAAGAGTCCATGAGATTTTGTAGTGAGTACATTAAGAAATGTTCCGTAATCGATGAAACACATAATCGTAATGAGGAGTATCAAGATGAAAAAACCTTTGAAGGATGACCAATTTCTAAAGGTGAGCATACTACATTGTCTGATGAAGACATGCAGAATGGCCATCGATATGTGCTGTTTAATACGGCAGAAGTGGAACCATATGAAGCGTAAGTTTAAGTTAAACAAAAAAGTTTGTCCAGTTTGTTTATTAGGATTATTTTTAACTCTTTCTTTATTTTAGGATGCGTATGGAAGAGTTAAAAATGCTACATCCTCATCTATCTGATGAAGAACTTTTAAAGAAGCATTCGAAAACTTTCTCTGATTGGTTTGCAAATAAGGTTTTAACATTTATTTAGACTTTATTAGGTTACATATTATAAATACATATGTCATTTAGGCAATGCATATATTATCTAAATATATATATATATATATATATATATATATATATATATATATATATATGTGTGTGTGTGTGTGTGTGTGTGTGTGTGTGTGTGTGTACAGGTTAGTGTCCAAATGGACTCGGGTGAAGTTGAAGTTCTGAAACAATAAAGTGGTTATCATATGGGCCTAGAAGTCAAGCACTGTCATATTCTAGCTATATGATAAATGGTCGTCGTTTTCGCACTAAGGACACTGAAAAGTCCACACAGAATAGTGGTGTTTCACTTGAAGCAAGTACAATACGTCAATCTACGCCAAATGACAACGGACAGTGTAGTAGCGGCACAATAGGTCACTACGGAATCTTGCGTGACATTGTTGTGCTAGACTATCTAGATTTTCAAATTACTTTATTTAAGTGCGATTGGGCAAATATTTATCGTGGAGTGAAGGTTGAAGATGGATTTACATTAGTCAACTTTGATCAATTTCAATATCAATTTCAAGGAGATCCTTTTATACTAGCAACACAAGCGTCGCAAGTGTTCTACTGGAGAGAAAGCAAATCATCCAATTGGCAAGCTGTTGTGAGACCACCACCAAGAGGTTATCATGAGTTGGACATCTATGATGAGAATGGTGATGATGAGAAGGATGAATCCTCCTACAACCCAGTAGATGTATCTTTGCTTGATAAAACCATTGATAAGCAGGATAGTAGTTGTGAAAGAGCATATTGTGATGGCAAATTGGTATACTTGATAAGTATTTATCTTATTATGATTATACTATTTTATTTCATGATAAGTGTATTTTTTTATTACATTACTTGCACTTATATAAAATTATTTGATTGAATTTTCTTTGGTCTAACAGGTGGAGGTGGAAGAGGAGAAGGATCTTTAGATATTTGAATCTTAATTTGTCAACGTTATCATAATGGTTGATGGAATAGCAGAGGTAAGACTTGTGTCATCATTTTAATTTTACATGTGTATGTCAATAATTTTAGTTATAATATATAAAGTGTACCAGATTGAGAATATGACATTTCCACTTTTTATGTATTATGTATTATGTAGTTTGACCAACAATTGAAATATTAGTTTAGTTTGTCAGGTTATAAACTTAATACCCTGATCTAATCCTGTTTATTTAAACACAAATTTGTTTTTAAAAACCTGCTTTGTTTAATTGTGTTAAAACATCTGCACTGCTTTCATAATATGAATAACGTACATGCATTTTTTTTTGTTTTTCTGGTTATAAAGCTACTTTGGAAAAACTGCACTAGTTTTCGTAATATGTATTCAAAATTTTGCACTAATTTGCAATTCAGTTTATCAATCTGTTTTTTAAAATCTGGACTATTTTTTTTTATGTGTGTGTATGTGTTTAAATATTGTGTTTACTAACTTTATACTTAATAAAAATTATGCAAAGGTCAACAAAGGTGAAGAAGCACGGAAAGAAATTACGTTTAGCAACAGTTTTGATTTCGCAACAACAAGGAAATGAAACTAATCGCATTTCTGAAAGAGGATCAAATCCCTCTCCCGAGCAACATTCTAATATGCAAAGGCTGCCTTCTCCTCGTGTTTCTAGTGAAGTTCCTAATGAAGTACCTAATGAAGTTCGAGATGAAGTTCCCGAAGAACAGTCAGTTGAAGAACATGAACTATCCAGAAAGAGAAAAAGAGGTCCAACAAAGCTGATAAAAATAGGCTCAAATCCTGGTGATCGAGTGGAGGTGGAATTCAATGAAAGAGGACAACCTATCGGTTTGCATTCCGAGTGGTTATCTTCATTATTGGGTGCTTTGGCACGAGAACTTGTACCAGCACTTCTGATGATTGGAGGAAAGTAAGCCAAGGCAAAAAGGAAGATTTGTGGACATGTGTTAAGGTATTTTTTTTAATAGCTAATTGGGTATAATCACTAAAAGTCAAAGTGTAAATGTTACTATATTTGTGATGACGAGGAGCGAAAAGTGTAAGGAGATTAGAGCAAAGAATAAAACCCCGCATGCAATGAGTAGAAAGGGGTATGCTCGTCTAGAGGATGATATGGTAACTTTCTATAAACTGACTAAAACATTATTATATACATGTTATAGTTTGTGCATTTCAATTTAAATAGTGTTGAATCTTCTCAGAGAAAGGAGAATCCAGAAATGCCTATAAGGAGAGAAGATGTTTGGTGTAGGGAACATATTAAAAAGAATGGGGAAGTACCAACTACATTTATCGCTGATTGTATGGTAAGTGAAATTTCAATCAAATCATACTTTATTTTATTATTTGATAATTTATTATTTGATACTTGCTTGTTTACTTATTTTCAAGAGTAAGATACAAGAGTTCAATTCCTCTCAAACCTCTCCTTTGACATCATTATCAATTAATGAGGATGCACTCTCTCAGGTACTCAGACCCGAGCGAAATGGAAGATTTAGAGGGATGGGATTTGGTATTACCCCATCTAAAATAGGTGTCCACATTAATAGCTCAAAAAAGGTCCAAGCACTTGAGAATCAAGTTTCAGAATTGAAGAATGAAATGGGGATGATGAAAAAATCAGAGAACGAAAAGATTAAACACTTGGAGAATGAAATGGAGAAGATGAAACAATTTTTTCAGGTAAGTGTTTTATAGTCAGGCACTTTGTTTTAAAGAGTTATTTGTAGTTTCACTTACATGTTAACTTCTGTTTGTTCCTAGGGTTTAGCTTCAAAAGGAGAATGCAAATTCAAACATGTCCTCAACGCATTTGCATTGTATTGGTTCAAGGGATAATGTGATTAGGAAGACGCCCTCTCCCCAGTCACATAATGGTAGCTCTAATATTCGTGATTGCAATGGTTTGAACTCAAGAGATGCGCCTACAAGTGTCAATGTTGAGAAAAAAATGCAAATTACTGAATTGGCAAAAGAAGGTTGTCGCAGAAGCTAAACTTGCGTCCACGGATCCTAAAGTTTTGGTGCATAATGTTCCCCTTAGAAACGATGATTGGAAGGTTTGGGTTCTTGCAGCTTTAGATCCCACTGCTCATTTGTGGAGGCCTAACTCAGAAATGTCACTCATCGGGGACGCAGTTGGTAGTACGGTTGCATGGCATAAGGCTTTTGTTTCGTTTGATTAAATTTATGCTAAACAACTTTGTTTTGGACTGTTTTGAGGACTGTTTTATACTGTTTTGCTTCCTATGTTGGTTTATTGCTAATAGACATTTAGAACTTGATATTATTAGCTTTTTAATCTCATGTAATTGCTAGTTTGAGATATATGCATTACATAGTTAACTACCCCTTTTTTAACTCCGCCAATGTAATTGCTTTTATAGCATTGCATTGCCGGTCCCAAGCCCGGATAAATGAGGAGGGGAAAGGTAAGACATTTGCATGAAGGCTGCAGATCGCATCTTTGGAGTTGTACTTATTAATGACTGGAGTGGTAAGTGTGATGGTTTTGGTTTTGTTGCTGTCTTTCTCATGTTGATGTCAATAATTCTGCATTTGAGACTTTGTTTTCATTTTTTTTTGGACTGAGTCTGAAAGCTTAACTTAAACTGCAGGTCACTTGTTTCCAATTCGTCAACTTCAAACTGCTACAAGGTTGACCATTTGAAAGTTGCTGAATTACAGTTGCTCAGGTATGACACAACAAGTTAACATAAGTTTGCTGGTATGTAATTTTAATAATTCAATGTACTGGATCAGTTTTTTGGGTGACTTTTTATGAGTTTCTTTTTGTTTATTTCTGGGTAAAGTCTAGTTTTCTCTTGCACTATTTTACGGAAGGTAACAGGCTTTACCATCTTGGTTTGGTTTGGTTGTATCCTTATGTACCAATTTTCACCCTATAACAGGTTTCCAAAGTTTCTGTACTGGTCTGTGTATAGTAGTTGATGCAGTAGTATATAGTTAACCAAAAGAGGACTTCTTTTCCCCCAATGTTTCTTAACTGGTGTTCGTATAGTAGTTAATGTAGCAATTTAAATTTTACACATACTGCATAAGTGAAGGACCCATTACATTATAATCTTAGAGTTTGGGAAGCCTGCTATATTTTATAATTTGCAAGATATAGCAATAGGCACATCAATCTAGACACCGCTAGTATATTCTTGTTATTTCAACTTTTTCCTATGCATATGCATCATCTATTCACTTTCAATCTGCGTTTTCAAAATTTAAACAGCTATGCGGAACGCTTATAACTACTATTTCCTCCATGTATTAGATCTAAAATCAATAATTTGTCCGGAGGGAGTATATATTTATTTATTTATAATTTTGTGCGTGTGTTCGTTTTCTCCCAAGTGGTGTGAGAAAAGACTCTAATTAATGTAAGACTTTATACCTTGTGAAACCTCATGTCTCCCACTGGACCTCTCCTTGGGGCTATCTAGAATAATTTGAAACTTGGTTTACATACTTTCTTTTCTTGTTGGGCTAGGGAGACTCAAAACTAAGTTTAAAATGCAGGTCACTTGTCGCCAATTTGTCACCTGCAAACTGCTCCCATGTTTATCTTTTGAAGAAACCCGAAAATTGAGCACTAGGTACTTGCTTCATTTTTGTTCTTAGTCGATTATGTATAAATGCTTTTCATGAGCTAATTCGATTATATTTGACCAGTTGAAAATGCCAAGTTCTTTTATATTGATGTGTTCTTTCTCACCGTTTCTCCAGAAAACATATTCAGCTTGTTGTCGAGCATGCTGCAAACAACAAGGTTTAACTCTTTATATAGTAAAAACATTTTTGCATTTGTTGTTATTTCAGAGCAAGTTTTCGCACAAAACAGTCTCTGATTTGTGGTGTCATATGCAGATCTTCACAATGAACCTTTGTGCTCCATTCATCTCCGAGTTCTTCAAGGTTTACAAGTTTTTCAAGATGCAAGCATTTTAAGCAGGCCAGACTCTAGTGGCATAATGAGTTCACCATGCTTGAACATGCTAAGGTACCATTTTAAAGATCTCGTTTGTGATACCAAGTTCGATCAATATTTGGCTATTTTGGACAGCTCTTGAGCTCGTGTGACCCCCTCTATTGAAACTCAAGTATTGGAAAAATTTAACATGTAAAAGTACAAAAATTTGTAAACCTTTTAACAAAGTAGTGAGTATTTTTTTTTTAGATCTGGATGAATTTGGAGAGCTTGATCATGGATTAATTTAGTTTTTTGTTGATTCATGTGTATGAGGTATTGCATGGGGGTGGGGGCATGTGTAGGGCAGGGGGAAGGGGAAAATAAAAACATTTTTGATTTTTTTTTTGGCTACGTCACAACGTTTTTCAAAACGTTGTAGACTTTTCATACCACAACGTTTTAACATAATGTTGTTTTATAAAACTACAACATTTTTCATGAAACGTTGTAGAGAAAAACATCACCCCGTTTTACGTAAGTGTTGTGGAAAACTACTACAACGTTTCCTAAACGTTGTTTCAGGGTTTAAACAATGTTGTGATAAAATTCTAAAAATTATTAAAATTCAAATTTAACAACGCTGTCCACAACATTCGTAAAAACGTTGTCTCAGATTGAGACCTTTTACAACAGTGGATTACACAATGTTTTCTAAAACGTTGTAGAAGGCCTCCCACAACGTTTTTTAAACGTTGTGAAAGATCCTTTTTGTTGTAGATTACTTAAATGAAGGACGACCCACTTGTCATTCTCGAAAAAAAAAACTTCATACCCACTTTTTCTTTCCTATTTTATTTTTCATATTCGAAACGTTTACTTTTTGTTAATCCATGCATAAAGTTAACGTATGAACAATAAATCAGAATGGAGGAAGTATTAATTAAATTATGTTAATAAAAATCTTTCTATACTTACGGGAAATTTAGATCAATTTATTTCATGTCATTTAAACTAGCTAGAAAGTAGTGTTATAAATATTACACAAATATTGAATAGAAACAGAATAGAAATACAAAACAGAAAATTGAAACTGGAAAGAGGTGTAGTTGGGTTTGTCCGAGTCGTGTAAACCAACACTGTCCTTAAGACAAATTCGTCCCCTCACCGGTGTTGTGCTTGAGGATACGTTGGACGCCTGTCTCCCAGGATACAACGGACGGACCGGACGACGACTGCACAATAGTGCCTCCGGCGAACTTCGATGTGCCTGGAAAGAATCACCACCAGAAAAGCAGGAGGGCCAAGGAAAACGCTAAGCAAAAAGATGAGAGACTGTTCGAAAATGTGTGTATTAAAATGGCTGTGTAGAACACCATTTTATACTGCTCAAAATGACCCAATTAATCACACAATTAATCTGGGAATCAATGGAATTAATTTGGCTGTTACAAAATTAATTATGTAATGAATGGCTTTTAATTCCGACTGTTATCAGATTTGTTTCCAGCCGAATTCAAAAATTTAGGGACGGAAAAAATAATCAAAAAGTGAGCTTGTCACGCCTAGGCCATTTCGGAGCTACATTCGTGTCCGCAGGACGCGCACACATGAGTCCAGTGGTCCGTGGCATAAATCGACAAATTTCCAACTAAATTTGCACCCCCCCTGCGCACCCGTGCGCGAGAGAGAGCCTCTAGTCTACACAATCTTAACCCATACAAATGGGTAATTGTATTTATACTAGCTCAACTTTTTATTCTAAACCAATGTGGGAGAAGTTCACTTGGCTTTACCCACAAATGGTCTTAGAACATTATTTCTCCCATTATCCCATTTGGGATACCCTTTTACAAGGAAGGATCCTAGGGAATTTTCCCTTCCTTTTCCATATGGGATAGTAACCCACTTCCCCAACTTACCCATTCATTTTTTATTTTTATTTTTTAGCATTTCAACTTCTACTTTTCATTACATAAATTGGACACACCAATTTATTACTAACAAGTAGGAGTTATTCTTTAATCAACAAATGATTTTTATTTAAGAAACGCGCGCAATTTCTCAAATTTCCTTCACACATTTACACATTTTCCCAACAAGTAGATGTAAAACTGTGTTTATATGTACTCCCTAATGTAGCATGAAGATTTTGGTTATAGAGTAATCCTTTTTTGTTTCATAAATATCAAGGTAGTGTTTTTAAATTGTTTGTGTTATAATAAAATTACATTAATATTTTTTTATTAGAACGGCAATTATAATTTTGGAACAAACAAAAATGAGAAGGGACATTATTATTATTATTATTATTATTATTATTATTATTATTATTATTATTATTATTATTATTATTATTATTATTATTATATTATTATTATTATTATTATTATTGTTGTTGTTGTTGTTGTTGTTGTTGTTGTTGTTGTTCTTATCTGATGGAAGGAAGTATCTAGTATACTCCCCCGTCTCAATTTAAACTTTTAAAAAAATGAGTTTTAGAATTAAATAAAAAAGTGATTTTTTGTGAGTGTAGATGGTTTGGTATGAGAGAGAAAGTGAGGTAGGAAATATATAGTTAGTGAGTAATTGTTGTGATCATGACATGTAGGGCCTACAAATAAAGAAGTATAAAAAAACTTTTCTTTATACTTCCTCTGTCCCACCTCACTTGAGATCTAAGAGGTGGGCATAATAACTAAGGAAAAAGAATAAAATAAAAAAATGTGTGGTAGAAAATGAAGAGAAGGAATGAATGGAGTTAATAGTAGATTGGTTGCATGAATTGTGTGGTGGAAAATTAAGAGAGAATGAGTGGGTAGTGTGGATTAAATATAAAAATATAAAAAGATTATCATTTTGGGGAGTCTCAAGTGAAGTGGGACTGACCAAAATGGAAATAAGTCTCAAGTGAGGTGGGACGGAGAGAGTAGGTTTTCAAATTTAAAATGAAACATACAGTTAAGGAAAAAAAAAAGGTTAAAATGAAACACCAAAAACATAAATTTTTGAAGTTTAAACTAAAACAAATTTTTGAAGTTGAAAATGGGATGGAGGGAGTATTTTTCAAGTTAATAATGTAGGCAAAAGCAGCTTGTAAAAGGACATGACATAATGGACCATGACATTATAATTGTGTATGTGTGGTGCAGCTTATATATGACAAAATGAAAGAAAAAGTGAAAAAAGTTGTAGAGGAAGGTAGTGTTTGCCCGGATTTTATCTCCGACATTGACAGCCAACTGTTTACCAAGTGGACAAGAAGTTTCACTCTTCAACATCATCCTCCCATTATTGAGGTTCAACAAAATTTTCCATATTATCTCATTTGCTAACTAGTCACGCTACGTTATGTTGTATTTATCCACATTTTATTTTATCCTAAACTATAAAAATAAAAAGAACTTTTTAAAACAATAAAAAAATGACAAATGAGAAGATTACTCCCTCCGTCTCAAAATGATATTCTTATTTGCCATTTCTCGTTGTCACAAAAAATTCTTCGTCTTTCTACAATTTAGGCTTAAAAGTGCATATAAACAAAACATGGCTAACAAAGTAAGTGTTCATATCCTTAAAAAGTTTGAATAGTCAAACGCGAAAATTATTTTGGGACGGAGGAAGTATTTCAGAATAAAAAAAAGTACTCCCTCTATCCCTAAATGAGTGTGCATTTTCAAGAAATCTTTGTCCCTAAATGAGTGTCTTTGTTGAATATAACTTTGTCCCTAAATGTTTTTTTTTCGAATTTTTTTTCACCGGTTTTTTTATACGTGCAAAACTAAAGGTTTGGAAAGGAGATTACAAGATTATATATGAATCGTTGTTACTAAATTGTTCAAAAGTTGAGATTTTCAGTGTCTCTTAAAATGGAATTTGGACACTCATTTAGGGACAGAAGGAGTACTGTTATATACCATTCATAATACTTGCATATGTCACGCATTTAGCTATAATTTGTTGGGTGCAGGTTCTATTGGATAGTAAAATAGATAAAAATGTTGACAACAACGCAATGCCAAATCTCATTTATGCATCAAGAGAGAAAAGTAGGATAAAACAACACACCTTTAAAGCCGGTGCCCTCAATGTACTGGTACGTACTCCCTCTGTTTCAAAATACATGTCGTTTTAAACTTCTTCACACGTATTAAGAAATGCAATTAATACATATCAAAAAGACTAATGTGCCCCTAACAGACTCCAATTTCCTAAACAGTTTAAATGCAAATACAAGAGATAAGTCATAATTAATGAATAACGGTATAATAGGTAAACAAGAGTAACTACTCCTTGGTAATCGTAAAACAAACGTCAAGTATTTTGGAAAAAAATTGACTCCTAAAACATCATGTATTTTGAAACGGAAAGGGTACCTCACATAAAAATGTGTTCGCGTCTTTTTCTTATTCATTATATATTTTCATTCTTTTTTTCTTTCTAATTTTATTTATTTGCAATCTTTAAAGTTGCGAGTATCAGCAGCAATGACGAATGCACCTATTATCTATCCTAGTCGTGGATTGCGACATGAACTCCAATGATCCGACGACACTCCTTCGAGTGCTATGTTACTTTGTTGATCCTTACATGGACGCAAAGCTTGCATTTGTTCAGTTCCCTCAACACTTTCGTGGGATTAACAAGGATGATATCTATAACGGTGAATTTAGACTTGAGAATAAAATTGATACTATGGGGCATGATGGCTTAATGGGCCCTACTTTTATGGGCACCGGAACCTTTTTTCTTAGGCATGCTTTATCTACTTCTGCTCATATTCCACAACTTGGTCCGATAAAGCTTCAACATTCTTCTAACTTGCGTTCCAATTATATCATAAAGTTAGCCCATCGCGTTGCAGGTTGCAACTACGAGGACGAAACAAAATGGGGTTCCGAGGTAGGCCTTCTACATATTTGTGCCCTATCCATTCAATTGGGAGTTGGGATGGAGGGAGTACCTTTTATAATGATAGTAGTGGTTCAAAATTTCAAATCATAACATAAATGAACTTGTGTGCAGTTGAATTGCATCGGCCCCATATCTTCCCTTCCACACTACTACATTACAAACCATCAAATATAACAACTATGTATGGAGTACTTGATATGGTTATACTTTTTGCAGATTGGGTTTAGGTATGGATGTTTAGTTGAGGACATGTTCACGAGTTTTCGTCTACAATGTGAAGGATGGAGGTCGATTTTTTGTAGTCCTCGTAGAGCTGCATTTCTCGGCAACTCCCCCATCATCTTGGATGATTTTCTAACTCAAACAAAACGGTGGTATATGGGCTTCCTCGAGTTTAATTTCTCGATGAACAGCCCTATAACGTTCGGCCTCAAGTCCATGAAAAATCCTCTCCAAGCCATTTGTTATGTACACTACACATGCAGACCCTTTTGGTCCATTCCCATTATCATATACTCTTTCTTGCCTCAACTAATGCTCATCAACTCTTTCTCCATCTTTCCCAAGGTAATGTAGAACTATTTCATCTATAATTTGTTTTACTTTTACTTGAATTTTCTTAGATGTATGTATATATGTACATACAGGTCTCGGATCCTTGGTTCTTTCTGTACGCGTTTCTTTTCCTTGGGGCGTACGTTAAACATCTTTTCGACTTAACATTTGGTGGAGGTCCAATACTGAAAAGGTGGTGGAATAGCCAACGTATGTGGTTGTTATGGGGAGTCTCGTGCTACCCGTTTGCATTACTCGAATATATACTTAAAAGCCTAGGCATAGCCACTTTTGGATTCAAAGTAACGAGCAAAGTGATTGACAAGGAACAAGGCAAACGTTATGAACAAGGGATGATTGAATTTGGAGTCGCGTCTCCCATGTTTTATGCAATAGGAATTGTAGCCACGGTCAACTTATTCGCGTTTTTAGGAGGGATAGTCTTACTAGTTTTCAAGTATTTTTAGCTGGATTTCTTGTGGTAAATAGTTGGCCAATTTATGAAGCTATGGTGTTGAGGGGTGATCAAGGAAAGATGCCTCTTAACATCACTTTGACTTCAATTGCTTTTGCTGCTGCTTTTTTTGTGACATTCTCTGTACTATTGTAGCTAGGAAGCAACATACGTACAAATGAAGCTCAATTGTGAATAAATTGAATTCTTCTTAGATATTGTACAATAAAAGTTTGAGCTACATATTTTTGTCAATCTCTAATAATTCAATGTTATATGGCTTAGTTTTTTTTGTTTAATTTTGTCACTATTTCTTTCCGAATATGTATATTGACGATCAAAAGTAGTCTAATGAAAGACTCTAAAAATTGAGCATCCTGAATGAAATGTTTGATCAGATAATTCAAAACATAGTTTTTTAAAAAAATATATACTCCCTCCGTCCCAAAATGATCTTAACGTTTGACAATTCAATCTTTTTAAGGATATGAACACTTGCTTTGCTAGTCATGTTTTGTTTATGCGCTTTCAAGCCTAATTTGTAGAAAGGTGAAGAACTTTTTGGGAAAACAAGAAATGGCAAATGGGAAGATCATTTTGGGACGGAGGGAGTATATATGAACTTGTTAAATATGAGCCCTACAAATACATTTACTTTTGAGCAGTATTCTAAAAATCGCTAGGCGGCGGAGCTGGGCCTAGCGCCTAGAGGATTAATCAGGGCCTAGGCGGGGTCTAGAATTTAACGTATTTTTTATTTTATTTTTTCACAAATCTGTTAATATATACATATATATAAATTTTAAAAAATAATTCCACTTATTTTTGTTGTTTGTCAAAAATAATAATTTTAAATTAATTAAAGAATACATCATAATTAAGAGTATTTTAAAATTTTAAAATATTTTAAAGATAAAAAGCAATAGTACATTGATACACTATACTATGCAAGCCCATTGACATATCTTTATTCATCCTAATTAAATTTTCAATCTCCCAACCCACATTAAAATGAGGCTCAGCCCATTTAAGACTTTCAAGTTGGAAACCCTAACCCTAAAAACATAACTCACTAACCCTAAAAACATATATAACTCACACTCACAGCCTCTCTTAGTTTCTCGCAGCCTCACTTCACTCAGTCATCTCACATCTCTCTTCTCTCCAGTACTTGAAGCAAACAAGGGCGCCGCCACGTACGACCCACCGGTCCACCACCCCACGACTCCACCACCCACAGCTCCACGTTACCGCCTCCGACAACCACAACTGCATCTCTTTCTCCTCCGGGCAACTCCGCCCATGGCGGATCAAAAAACAACCAAAAGTCAGCCGCTTAACCGGATCTCCGCGTCGCTGAAGCCGCCTAGACAGTGCCTCTTCCGCCTGAACCGCCACGCCGCCTAGCTCCGCCTTTCCCGCCTAACGTCAAATTGCAGCGATTTGAAGGAAATTGCGGCGGAGGGCCACCGCCTAGCGCCTAGGCGGCCGCTTAGGCCGATTTTTAGAACACTGCTTTTGAGCAATGCTAGGGGCACAAAATAACTTCACAAAATCTTGCTAGTGACGATATTTTATTGGTTGCATCGATAATGAACCAGCCACACTAATTAAAAACACCAATAACATTATTACACCTAGGATTTTGTGAGCAAGTTTTTGTAAGTTTTTTGTGCCCCTAGTATTATTCTGTACTTTTTTTTAATATAAAAGAAAGAGCTTTTTCAATGATAAAAATACATTTTGGTGCCCAAAACTTTTATTAGAATCCCATTAAAGTCCTAAACTTAATCTACCTTTTAAAATTAGGGAAATTAATTAATGGATTCGCTTATCCATTTTGGTATAGGTTCAAAGACTCACAGTAGCCAGTAGGCTTTGGGCTTATAGTGGGTCCAACAGCTACCACAACCCTCCCCCCCCCCCCCCACCCCTTCCTTCAATCATCATCTACTTTTTTTTTCTTTTTTCTTTTTTTTTTTTTGATACCCAGGTTTAGTCATGGGGGTGGTAGTTCCGGCCCCTCTTTCCTACTACCCGGCAAATCGCGGGATGTGCCTCAATAGCTAGGTTTAGAGTACATGTCAACTAGTAACACAATACAAGGTCCGACCCCGGAAAAGAGCCCGGAGAACTCCGTTGTACCTACGGTTGCTCGGCACCAAAGAACTCCGTTGTGCCTACGGTTGCTCAGCACGGATGCTCCCACCAAGTTTCGAACCCACGCTGCATGCCTCCAGCGCGACTTATGTCCTCCTCCTTTGCCACTGAGCTATGCCCCGGGGGCCAATCATCATCTACTTTATTAATATCAATAAATGCTTTCTGTCACATAATAATTTGTTCATTTGACTACTCCCTCCGTCTTAAAATGATTTTCTCATTTGCTATTTCTCATTGTCGTATAAAGTTCTTCACATTTCTACATTTTAGGCTTAAACAAAGTTCTTCACATTTCTATTTAAACACTTTTAAATCTAAATTATAGGAATGAGATGTTTTTTTTTTTTTTAATTATTTGAAATGGCAAATAGAAATATCAATTTTAAACGGAAGAAGTACTATATACTTACAAAACTCCACATAGTATTTCAGGATAGACTCTCACATAACATTGGAACTCATTTGTCTTCACCACTGCGGCCTAGAAATGAGTGGCTCCACCAAGACCAATATGACCACCACCGTGCAACCACCACCAACTTCGACGACTCTCCATACTCAGGCACCCATGCCCCGCCGGTGGTTCAACCGCGTTTTCGCCTTATCATACACCTTAGCCTTTTTAGCTCTTTTATACCAAGATTTCCTCACCCTAATCAAATCTCCCACTAAGTTCACCTCACTTCTCATACTCCTAGCCGACTTCATCTTCGCTTTCATGGCAATATCGTTTCAAGGTTTATTAGTAAATCCCATTTCCCGAGAAACTTTCCCGGAAAACGTAGCGAAAGTAGCAAAGGAAGATGAGTACATGGGGATGGACGTGTTTATATGCACGGCGGATCCGTACAAGGAACCACCGATTGTGGTGGTGAACACGGCGTTATCGGTGATGGCGTATGATTATCCGGCGGAGAAGTTGACGGTTTATGTATCGGACGATGGAGGATCGGAGTTGACTCTTTTTGCTTTAATGGAGGCGGCTAAGTTTGCTAAACATTGGTTGCCTTATTGCAAGAAGAATGAGATCGTTGAGAGGTGTCCGGAGGTTTATTTTGTATCTAATCCTCATTATTTCCAAGAGACTGATGATATTAAGGTACCCTTTTTTCTTATCTAATCCTGCCTATTTTCAGGAGTCTACTTTCCAATTTGATTTTTTATACTCGTTTCATTAAAAAAAAATCTCCAACAGTAATGAATACTACGAATTTTTGATAGGAGTATACTCCCTCCGTCCCACCTTGAGACTTTTTCCATTTTGGTCCGTCCCACTTCACTTGAGACTCCCCAAAATGGTAATATTTTTATAATTTTATATTCAATCTACTCCACCCACTCATTCTCTGTCTTCATTTTCCACCACACAATTCATTCAACCAACCTACTATTAACCCCACTTATTCTCTCTCTTCATTTTCTACCATATATTTTCCTTATTTTATTATTTTTTCTTAGTTATTGTGTCAACCTCTTAGGTCTCAAGTGAGGTGAGACGGAGGGAGTATAGTATATCCTCATTCTCTTGTAAAATTATATTAAAAAAAAAAAAAAAAAAACTACTCAACTAACCTAGTTAGTTTTGATATATGCTCACTTAAATTTTTAATAGTGTTTTGGGTAATTATGTCCTCCACTAACTTACAATTGTTTATTCAACTCTTAATATTTTCTTAATAAGCTTGAGAATCCTAGGAAATTAAGACTCTTATTTGGGGATAGAGAGAACGGTTAGGATTAAACATTATTAATGCAGTAGAACCATCTCGTTAGTGAAAATTTATACTCCTTTCGTCTTATAACAATGTACACAGACTGAATTTTTTTTCTCAAATTAATAAAATTTATTAATAAAAAACCAAATTAATAAAAAATATTTAACTCTTGAATTAAATACCTAAAATTATCCAAACAAATATTATTCCACTAACACAAGATAGTAGAAATGTATGATTTTTCTTTTATTTAATTTTGAAACATAATAAATGCACATTTTGCATTCGAAAGTCGACTGATTATATATATATATACTCCCTCCGTTCCACTCGAATTTTGACAAATTTCCATTTGGGGTGTCCCATTTGAATTAGGACAACCCAAAAATGGAAGTGTTTTATTTATTGGGACCCACATTCACACTCACAACTTTTCACTCATTATTCTCTACTCTACTTTCTCTCCCCTACTTTACTTTTCATACTCACAACACCTACTGCACTAATATTTTTTCCTTAATCCCCGTACCCAACCTAAAAATCATAATTCAGATGGGACGGAGGGAGTACAATAATCTTATGTAATATTTTAGCTTAATAAATCATTTGAACCTTGTATGACCAACAACCTTGTAGTTTTCGTCAAGGTCCAATTTATTTAATGAAGATTGGCTTTCAGTGCAAGTTGATGCATAGTGGACAATATAAAATGAGCGCCGTATCAAATATGTATACCTTCTTTTGATTTGATGCTCGTTTGTCGTTATAATATTCCCACTCTCCTAATGAATTAATGGAGGTTCATTTAAAAAAAAATGTTTCAAAAAATTATTGACTTTCTCAAAAAAAAAAAAAAAAAAAAAAAAAAAAGTCTCTAAACTTTCTTTTATTAATTTTTTTTCTCTGATCTCTTATACATGCAAAACTAAATGTTTGAAAAGAAAATTACATAATTATATACAATTATTTGCCAATAAATTATATGAAACATAGAGATTTTCTATTTTTTCTTAAATTAAAATCTGGAAATTCATATGTGGACATAAGGAGTAATCAATAAACTAAGGCACTAAATTCCTGCTTTGTGTCTTTCTTTTATTTTATATTAATAAATATATTCATTCCTCTAAAAAAAAAAAAATTCCTTACAGTCAGTCAGTACAAGTCACACCTACAAATTTATGAAAGAGAAATAAAAATGAAAATCAAAGACGACCAAGTAAAAGTGAGAGAGAATTGAATAAAGTAGTTAGTTTGTAAGAAAAATATCCCACCCGGCTTTAAATAATAGTTTCATTTCTCTTTATTGTTTGTTTCAAAAAAAAAAAAAAGACTCATTTTCAAAAGCACTATAATTTTAAAGTTTAATGTAACATTAAAATATTTGAATAGTCAAAAAACTCTCAATTTAAGACGGAGTGAGTATTCATGTAAGAATTGTAAATTTATGATTTCGAGTGTATTAGAAAACCTAGTTAGGAGAGTTTCGTAGTTTGTTTATGAACACTGAATCAAATGGTTGCAGGAAATGTACGACAACATGAAAATTAGGGTTACAAATGTTGTTGAAAGAGGAGGCATCATTAGCGATTATATTGCCGACGAAAAATCGCACAAAGCTTTCGACAAATGGACTGATAAATTCACGCGTCAAGATCATCCTCCTGTAATTCAGGTATAGCAATTCCCTTTCAGCTCCCTCTGTTTCAAATACATGTCTATCTTATTTTATTTTATTTTATTAAGATGAAAAATGAATATTCATTTTGTGACAATATTATGTATTTTAGTTAGTATAAAGCGACATTTATTCAATTTAACGCTCAGGTTCTGCTCGAGAGTGGAGTAGACAATGATATTGTTGGTCATACGATGCCAAACCTTGTCTACATCTCTAGAGAGAAAAACAAGGCCACGCCCCACCATTTTAAAGCCGGAGCCCTAAATGTCCTGGTACGTAATTAGTTATTTTATTTTATTATAAAAAAAATCGATTAACAATATTCATTGGCGTACAAAATTGTGAGATTACATATATATTTTCGTGTCATTGAAGCTACGAGTATCAGCTACCATGACAAATGCCCCTATAATCTTAACCGTAGATTGTGACATGTACTCCAACGATCCAAAAACGGCCCTCCGTGCCCTGTGTTATTTCATGGATCCTTATACGGATCAAGATTTTGCGTATATACAGTTTCCTCAAATGTTTCATGGGCTCAATAAGAATGACATATATCATGCTGAATTCAAGTATGGATTCCAAATCACTGACCTTGGCGCAGATGGTACAATGGGCCCATTACACCATGGTACCGGATGCTTCTTTCGTCGAAGGGCCTTTTATGGGGGGCCATCATCACTTGTATCTATCGAACCCCCCGAACTAAGCCCACTTCATATTGTCACAAAGCCCATCCGATCTGAAGAAGTCTTGAACATTGCACATCATGTAGCAGGTTGTCATTATGAGTCCAAAACCATATGGGGAGAAAAGGTTTGTTATATCTAGTTCATAATAAATATCGCACTTTTTTTTTTTTTTTATCTATTTTCTAAAATAAGTTACGCCCTAAATTTTTCAGGTAGGCTATAGGTACGGGACATTGGTGGAGGACTTGTACACGGGTTATCGACTACATTGCGAAGGATGGAGGTCAATTTTTTGCTATCCAAAGAGAGATGCATTTCTAGGAGATATACCGATGACTCTCAATGACTTGTTGACTCAAACTAAAAGATGGTCAATTGGGTTTCTTGAAATGGGCTTTTCAAAGTATAGTCCAATGACCTTTGGACTCAAATCCTTAAAAAAATTCCAGGCCCTTGGCTATATATATTATGCCTTTTGGGCTCTTTGGGCTATCCCAGTCACTATCTATGCCTTCTTACCCCAACTAGCCCTTATCAACAATTCTCCAATTTTTCCAATGGTAAACATTATAATAATCTTAATTATACTCATCATCATGTTTAAAATATTCTATTGTAATTTTCAAATGAGTGATTGAGTGATAAAAATAAAAGTTTGTAATATGTGAGGTATAGGGTTCGATCTCTCTCCTAATTTATCACGAAAATATAACTTTTCTTTTTGATACAGGTTTCGGATTCTAAGTTCTTTCTTCATGCATTTCTCTTCCTTGGAGCAAATGGCCAAGATTATCTCCAATTTAAATTGGGGGACGGAACGTTTGGACGATGGTGGAATAGCCAACGAATGTGGATGGCGAGGGGCCTTTCGTGCTTTTTATTCGCGTTATTTGAATTATTATTCAAGTCTGTAGGGATATCTGCGTCTAGTTTCAGCGTTACAAGCAAAGTGGTGGATGATGATTTAAGTAAGCGTTACGAGAAAGGAATGTATGAATTTGGAGTGGCGTCGCCCTTGTTCGTGCCCATTACAATGGCTGCCATTGTCAATTTATTCTCTTTTGTTCAAGGTATTATTCAAGTTTTGAGAAATGGAGGGTTTGAAGAAATGTTTGGACAAATATTTATAGCTGGTTTTGTGGTGGTTAATTGTTGGCCAGTATATGAAGCTATGGTTTTGAGAAGTGATAAAGGAAAGATGCCTTTGAAGATTAGTTTGATATCAATTGTTCTAAGTTTAGTTCTTTACCAAGCCTCCTCTTTTCTATTTTGAAGTTTAAAGCTTTGGTGGTGGTGGTGATGGTGGTGGTGTCGTAGTTGTTTTCATTAGGTTTGTTTGGTTTACAAATTTTTGTGAAGGAATAAAATTATAAAATAATTCACGTTTAATCGTAAACATAATATACTCTCTCTGTTTAAACGATCTTTTCATTTGTCATTTTTCATTATTTCGAAAACGACTCTCTAGACACTCTGTTATTTGTTGGAGCCTAATATGGATCCAAAACTTGGATTTGTTCAATTCTCACAAATATTTCATATGATTAACAAAAATGATGTTTATAGTGGTGAAAATAAATATGTACAGTTTTCAAATTGACCCGGCTGGAATGGATGGGTTAATGGGCCCAATAAATATTGGACTGGAGGCTTTTCTAGGAGACGGGCTCTTTTTCGAAGCCCATATTCAATTATTGCAGTTAGAGAACCCCAAAATAGATATATTGAGTTATTAAAACTGGCAGAATTTTTTAAGAAAGGGATCAAGATTTTTTATATGATAAATATTATAAATGAAGAATCTCAAAGTAGTAAATAAGGGGGTCAAAATATTTATTTAGTGCGAAATTTTCTCAAAATTAACAGTCAAAATGTGTAAATTCATTATTTTTAATAGTAATAAATTATTTTATAAAAATTAAAAGTGATAAAATTGACACGTTTTAAAATTGAAGGGGGCCGACTCCCTTGGCCATAGCCTAGCCTTGCCACTGTGTGTGACCATTCTTTTCCAATAGGGTGGTGAAGGGGTGACATATGAAATAACCGAAATGACCGATCATTCAATTCAGATCAAAACGAATGATCAAACTTAAATGGAGCCGGATTACTTTGCCCCGGAGTCAAACTACCTACCTAAATATTTGTTGTGTACTACTACTTGATGATCCTTCGATCACTATTACATGATGTTCTCTTGAGCAACTAGCAAAATTCGAGACAACTCTAATGGAACGTCGTCCTTCTTGTTGTGGGGGTGGAATCTGTGGGTCATGGTTGGGTTGGGGCGGGTCATGTCCAACTGTTGGAGCCGGGTGGGTATCTTTGATGACAGAGCCTCTACAGAGTGGACAAGTGGAGTTTGAATGGAGCCAATGGCTTATGCAATCAATGTGGAATACGTGTCGGCATGATGGAATCTGATACAACTCTTCTTGCGTTTCAAACTCTCCCAAACAAACACAACACCTGCATTTTGATTTAATTCCTTCCAAAAATTATGTTTCATGATAAAAAAAAAAAAAAAAAAAAACATATAACATGCTTGATTTAGGGGCTAAACTTGTAAAATTCGTTTAGTACAGTTTTGTGTTAAAGCAATATTTCACATTGAAAATTAACAAGTAAAGTCTTATATTGATAAAGATCAAATGCTACTCCCTTCACATTCAATTGGTTTTGAGATGAACACAGACTTCATCATTTGCAATTATAACCTAATGTGTTAGCTTTTGGTTGATAAAAAGACCGTACTGAGTACTCACTCCGTCCCAAAATGATCTTTTCATTCGTCATTTCTTATTGTCTCATAAAGTTTTTCTCATTTCTATAATTTGGGCTTAAAGTGAATAAACAAAACGTGACTAGTGAAGCAAGTATTCATATTTTTAAAAAGTTTGAATAGTCAATTAGAAATATCATCTTGAGATGGAGGGAGTGTTTAATTTTATTTAATGTTCTTTTCAAAATAATTTGTGTATACATGTGGGGTGGGGGTTATATTTATTTGTTATACATTGTTAAAAGTAAAATTAACTTTAGAGGTTAGGTTATGATGATTGGTCCTTTAATCAATTACACAATCTGTTTAATTAACCTAGCTAAAGCTATTCTATAACTCCACTTTAATTACACTCCAACTAACTAATACATGTACCCAATGTTAAATTATTTTTGCTCATAACGGTAGAATTATTGCTTCATTGGATTCTAAACCACTTTTAGAAGCAATCAAATAAATGGGACTATCTTATCTGGATGTACGATATTTGATAGATTTAACTTTTATTTTAAGATGTAGTTTTACTTGCTCGTATCTTTGACAGTATACTGAAATTATTATTTTTTCCATACTAAATAAAAAAGACATTCCCAAAAAAAAAAAAAAAAAAAAGGTTTGTAGATGGAATAATAAGCAGATGTAGAGGAAAATATAAAGTACTTACAGTGAATCCTTCATCTTAAGCTCCTCATCAAACAAGACCAATAAAAGCTTATCTTTCAGGCTACCCTTTACTCCCACCTCACACTGCACTCATCATAAGCCAGAGCCAATTAAAAAAAAATCATCATTTCATGAGAAAAGAAACCCTTGCATGCGGTGGCGTATCCAGGACTCACGGTGAGGGAGGTCAAATTATATTAAAAAATAAAAAAATCAAAGTATAAAAAACACACAAAAAAAAACCTCATTGTTACTCACGTCCCAAACGTTACTCAAGCTCTGTCGCTCAATTGAAGTCCTCCGGATTAAAAAAACGCAGTGCACCCCTCTTCTTTCAAAAATAACACTTTGCACCCCTATAGTTAATTTTTTATATATAAATACTCGGTAAAAAATTTGGAAAAAGTCAGGGTGTGCAGCTGCCCTTCTTAGCCATGTACTGGATTCGCCCCTGCTTGCATCGTGTGTGTGTGTGTGTGTGAGAGAGAGAGAGAGAGAGAGATTAATTACCAGAGTTTGTTGATTTAAGATAGTTGATTGAGGGGAGAGGGAGGGATTAGTGTAGCTAATTTTTTTGAGGTAGAATAAGTAAAACAAGAGAAAGAGAATGATGGAGAAAAGGATTGGAATTGAGAAAATGAATGATTGGTACAGCTTTAGTTGAACTGCTTGAGAGTACAAGTGAGGTGCACTGCTTGGAATTTGAGGATGACCCATATTTCACAAGAAATGGAATTAGAGAGGAAAGAGGCAAAGACCTTACTGCCTTTATATATATATATATATATAGAAGAAAGCTTATTCTTATACTCTTTCGGTCTCGAAATAATAGTTTCATTTTTTTATTTTGTTTGTCCTAAAAAATCAGTCTCATTTTTCAAAATTAAAATTTCAAAATTACTGAATTTCCGAAATTTATAATATACTCTCTTATAATACTTGAAGAGTCAAACAAGACTATTAGTTTGGGACGGATAAAGTGTATCGCTTCTTGAGAAAGGATTGAAGGGGGTTAGTGGAATCCTATAAGAGAGATTGAGTTAGTTTACAGGATAGCTTAACTTGTCCAAAATATTTAAATTAAGACTTTAAAGGTTTTTATTTGAGCTCCGTTTACTTGAGATACTCAAATAAAAACTCAAATCATTCTCTTTATGTGTCGTGACTTATGCCACCAAACAATTTATGGGTTAGTGGATCAAGAGACTTGTTGTTGAGATATTGACGGGATATCGTCACTATCCTTCTTATTTTGTATATCTTCTTTCCTTCAAATCGTCTCATACTATCTTTGCGTCTTCCACATAAGTATAGTGGAACGAAGACCTGGTGATAGACAAAATTATAATACCTCGCAAGTGCATCGTCATAGCAATATGCAAACACAAGGGTCGAACCACAAAGACTTGGATTAATTCTAAGTTAGTTAACTATTTTAAAAACAATAAAAATAAAAGATAAGTGATCAACATGAACTAGCACATAATGATAGGATAGCAGAATAAAGATTCACAATCATCTCTTCTATGATATGTTAATAATATAAAAGAAACAAATTACAATTCAAGGCTTCATTCACTATTTTAAGAATTGGGACGGTTAGGTGGCCGGGTTGCAATCCTAATACTCTCTTAATGTTCTACTTTCCGCAAGGTCCGTTTCACATGCCAAGAGTTCATGAAGTACTTAAGAATATTTGAACCTAGATCTTTTTTACTCCCGCAAGGTTCTCAATTGGATCTAATCACCACAATATTGGTCAATGTATAAATCTCCACGCAAGTGCAAGAATTTATACCCAAGTAGTTAAAGAGCCAAAATTATCTTAAAAACAGCATTAAGGTTATTATGATGAACAAGAAAGAGATTGGATTGGAAGAATAAAAAATAAAACATATAATTGATAAAAGTTACCTCCAATTCATAGTTGGTGAATTAGTTTTTCACAGACAAAGAACCAACTCTTCCAACCTTGCAAATTCTTACAAAATATTAACTAGCTACATGATTGATAAAAAATACAATGAAACTAACCTAGTCTTTATATGTAAAACTAACCTAAATCTAAAAGGAAAAATAAATAAAAAGTCAAAAAAGAAAAGGAATAATAAAGCAAAAAGGAAACTATCAAAATAAGATCCTAAATAAAATAGAATACTAGATTCCTATAATCTTTCGATTATATGTCGCTTTTGTGGATCAATTTTGGGCTGAATTCCGAATTTACATTTTAGTCCCTGAAGTTTTATGATTTTGCAGTTTAGTCCTCAGACTTTCAGTTCATTGCAAGTTGGTCCTGAAGTTTCGAAACTAGCAGATTGGTCCCTGCATTTCAGCGGTCTCTGCACAGCAGTCCCTAGCCTTCCAAACTTCCATCAATTAAGCTTTTTTTCATCCCATTTCTTTTATATTGAGCATATAATCACCCTAGACAACAAAAACACAAAATACCCAAATCAAATAACAAAAGCTTGAGAACTAAGCAATAATTAAGCCTAAAAGTATCTAATAGAATGAGTAAAAACCCATTCATCATCTGGCTTGATGGTGTTGAAAATCCAAGAAACCACCATTGAATTGACAGTCTGCCAAAGCTCAAGATCAGATGCTTTGGTAGGCCGTTCAATTGTCCCATCAATGACAGAGGTTTTTGTTTTAGCCCTCAACGAGCCCCTGAAAACCCTAGCCCACTCTTCATAATTCTCCCCCTTTAATTGGACATGGGTGAGAATCATCCCCGGGTGATCACTTGCCGCCAGGAAGTATGGAGATCGGCGCTCATCCATGGCCGCCATCTTTTCTCCACTGACTTCTTCGCCTGACATCTTTGCAAGCTCTGGATACCAAGTTAAAACCGTGTATATGAGAGGAAAACTTAGAATGATTTTCCTTTGATTATCTCAGTCAAATACAACACGTTATATACACAATAGCCTTCTTGGAGAAGGAGTCAATTAGCCCTAAAAGTTAGCTAACAAAATGATATCCTTCCTAACTTAAACTCCTATTTACAAGGAAATAAGATATACAAAATAAGAAGGATATTGACGATATCCCGTCAATATCTCAACAAGACTAAAATGAGCACAAAATCTAACATTAATTGCTCAAAAAATGCCTCGTGATATACATCAATGTAGATTGCTTTAGTGGACATATATTACATCAGTCACATACAAGCAGTCCCGTGTCCGATTCTTCGAGACAAAAAAGGTCAAATTTGACCGTTATCTTTTTTCTACTTGTTAATGCAGAAATGTGGTGTTACCACTAGTGCTGCCAACAGTGTTACCCCAGACGGGATTTGTAATAGTTTCATCATTTATTCACAAAATTATTGAATATTAATGTTTTATATTTTCTGCAAGATTAATGTTAATTGTAAGTTCAAACAATCATTCAAGGTTGAACAAAAAGATGGAGCTATAAACAAGGTGTTAGTTAAAAGAAGAATTATGCATAAATGGATATTTATGCGTAACTTTGGAAGAAGAACAAGAAAAACGTGGGAGAATACCTTGTCAACCATTCCTTGCTGAGCATGAAGAGTACAATGGCTGGAAGCACAAAGGCACAAGGAGGTGATGCACGGCACATGTGGAAAATACGGTGGTTCCTACAAAGTAGGAAGTATCATCTACTTGGTGCACAAGATTAGGAAATACTCTCCAACAACTCCAAGGATGATTTCATCCATGTTTGAGTAGCCACCACGTTTTTTGAAGGCTATATAAAGGGCTGTGGAGTTCAAGAAAAATACAAGAGAGATTTATTAAAAACTCATAGCCATAGACCAAGTGCTAGCGGTGTCACAAAACCCAACCCAACATCACAATCTAGTTTCTTGATGAAACTATTTGTTGAAGACTAAATTGGTCTAGCCTTTTGATTGTGATGAGGGTGTTGTTTCTTTATTGATGGTTCTTATATCTAGCACATTTGTACTCTTATTTTTTTTTAGAGGATAGGAGTTGTTTAGACTTTGTACTTAAACAATATAATTATAGTGAAAGTCTTTTTTGGCCATGAGGCTACCACAAGTTATATATATTTGTATAACTTGTGAAAATATATCTCTCTGTGTCAAATTTCCGCTGCAGCCTCGTTTTGAAAATTGTTTTAACTCGTGTGTGTTTGTGTGTCTGAAGTGTTATCGTTGTACTGCCAACACCTTTGATAACACTTTATAAAACCAAGACCATTGACATTTTCACTTCTACTCGTTGTAGACATTGTTGTTTGAGAAACGAACAAGTTGTTAGTTTGTTTGTTGCGTTATGAAAAATAATTTGTACATACTCCCTTTGTGTACATAATGATAATCTTATTTTTTTTATTTAATTTGTCTAATAAGTTAGTCTCATTTTCAAAATTAAATCATCAAAACCAAAATTTCAAAAATTTATAATATAATTATAAAATATATGAAAAATCAAACAAAACCAAAACTATCATGAAAAAGAGGGATAGCTGGTTTTATATAATTTCTCAAACAAAAACGTAAACAAAGTGAGAGTTAGAAGTGGTTATGATTAGGTTTTGGGTAAAAAAGAAGATGAATAGGATGTAAAAGGAGATTGAGAGTAGCATTTGACATGAAATAATCAAACACTACATGATTATTATTTTCTCCTTCTTTTTCACGACAAGACAAGCTTATAAGCTACCACCTCACCATAAATTAATTTGTCTACATTTTTGTAATAAAATGTTTTTTATTGTACTTTTTATGTCACAAAAAGTGTAGTTTCTATTTTTTTTTCTTTGTTATAATGAACGAATGTTGAGCAACAATGTAAGCTATTTTTAATAATCTTATCAAAAAAATTACAATTTGATATTGATGTACTAGATTCTATCTATATCAATTTTTAAAGTCTTATTAAGATAATTAAAAGTAGTTTAAATTATTGCTCAAAGTTAATTCACAATAATAACGAAAAAATGGATTAACTTTTTGAGACATACAGGGTACTATAAAATACTACATCCGGCTCAGCTCAATGTGCACAGTTACGGTTCATTTGGTCAACTTAATCGAACTTTTACCATAATTTTATAAAATCTAGATATTGCTATGCAATTTTAAAAATTGTTATTGTTTTACTGTTACGTCCAATAACAGTTTTTAGAATTGTATAAAGCTAACTTGATTTTCATAAAATTATGGTCAAATTTTAGTTGAGTTGACTAAAAATATCAAACTGTGCACATTGAGATGGGACGAAATTAGTACTCCTTCCGTCTCAGTTTAAGGTTCTTACTTTCCTTTTTGGTATGTCCCAGTTTAAGGTTCTTGGTTGCTTTATTCCTTAAATGGCAAAGGATGAATAGTATTTTGAACAATCTTGTCCTCATAAAGTTTATACAGTATATTACAAAAAAAAACTATCACTCACCCATCTACTTTTCACCCACTTGCTTTATGAATGGACAATTATATCCTTCACAAACTACTATTGTTGACTCAAATTTGTCTTGGTTTCTTAATAAGCGCATAAAGTCAAACTAAAAACCTTAAACCGGGACGGATGGAGTATAAAAATATCATTCAAATGAAGTTGCGACAAACTCAGAGAAATTGGACTTAGGCGTTATCATATGTTTTTGGTAAAATGTACTCAGATATTACGGACATCCTTGCAAACAATGAGTTTTTTTTTTAATTACTATGATTGTTGCAGTGTTGGTATGTTAAATCGCACACCTACAAATTTAAAACGGAACTTGGTCATAATTAATATAGCTAAGATAAGTCCAGGATCGATCCACGAAGAACGGTTACTTGTTTACGTAATTGTCACTTGACAAGATCGGGGGGGAAATTGTTTATTAGATTCTAAAATGGGAATAAAAATAAATTAAGCAAAAACAATAATTAAAAAACACTTCAGATTTGATACTATCCCCGCCTTTCTATTCAAATACCATCGATACATCTTTTCTCTTTTCTCCCTTGCACTTGATCACAAGATTTATTCTTTCAAATTAGTTAATAGCGGTGGCACACTCACTAGAAACCTTAATTAATAAATAAATCTAACTGACACAGTCTAGATCTTAATATCAATTTTTAGATGGTCCTAACGGTTACGTATAGTGCCAATAACAGTTTTTAGAATTGTATAAAGATAACTTGATTTTTATAAAATTATTGTTAAAGTTCAATTGAGTTGAGTTGAGTTAACAAAAAAAAAAAAATCAAACTGTGCACATTGAACTGAGAGAGACGGAGTAATATAAAAAGATCATTTAAACGGAGTAGCCATGTTGAAGGAAGCAAGTCGGCTCTTTAATGTGAGCAACAGATAAGGATGATCTGGATTGATTATGGGTGAAAAGTGGTTTTTTTTTGTTTTGTTTTTTCTTTATCTGTAGTATGATTTGCTAGTAGAATTTTGTTTTATTACTTTAATTAGGTATATACTTTTTTTTGGTACAAAAATTAGGTATATACTGCAATGCACATTCAGCGGTAGTAAGGGCCAAACCTTTAACTTTTTCTATATGAATTTTAATTATTTTCTTTTTGAGAAGTTTCTATATAAATTATTGAAGAACTTATTCTCTTTTTTCCACCATTTAATCATACTCTACTAATAAACATTTTAATGAACTTTTTATATATTACTCCATAAAGCAAACCATTTTGTACTAATTGGTACAATTAGTTTTCTTAATTCAAAAAGTAATTCAAAAGTTGTTTCCCACTTTACCTATCAAATTTTGATTAGACTGCCAAATGTTTATTCTCCACAAATAATAGGATCAGTGCATTAAAACATGTACTTTTTATATGTAAAAGCATTTTATAAGCTACACGGATGTTATTAAAGCAAACGATCAGGGTTTGACGGTTGGATTCTGCTCACAAAATTCGATCAAAGTTATTAGATCAATTCATTAAGAATGTAATTAATTAGGGCTCGTCTGGTGCACAGTTTCAAAACGGAGCGTTTTTTTGGACGCTACTATTTGGAGCGGCTAAATAATCAAAAGAGCCTTTTGATCTAATAAAAATTATTAGATCAAAAGGCTGAGATTTTCCTCATTGGCATTGCAATTGCTTTGACGATCCATCAGAGGTTTACATGTTTAGAATAGTCTATTAGTTTGGAGCGTCGTCTAGACTGTAATAAACTTGGTTTTTTTTATTAATCGTATTTCACAATTCATCACAAACACTTTCCTAAATACAAGTAGAATAACGAATTCAACCCCTATCCTCTACGTAGCATTGAGGAGAGTGACTATTGAATGAAAATAAGATTGTGTTTTTACTATCGTTTTGTAAATAAAATTCATCCATTTGAGATTAAATTTGCACTATTACTGTTGAGGCCGTCCAACTAAACCAACTCCATTCTCAAGAAAAAGGAAGACAAAAACTTATGTGAGACTGGTTTAATTGAGAGAGTAAATTGTTTGCCTCCTTTTGGATGGAGCGGGGCAAGCCCACTTTCTCTCTCAACAACGCCGGTCTCACTCACACAATACTTCCTCAAAAACAAAAAGGAAAGGACCCGAGTTGAGGTGTTTCCCACTTAAGTCGACATCACCAACTCACTTTGCTGCACTATCTCTTTTTTTTTTCTTTTTCTCCTTCTAGCTTTACTATCCCATATGTCCACTAATTCTTTTTTAGTTTTTATGTTTCTTTAGGTTGCTGTTTCATCTATTAGGAAGTGTTGTCTCCCAAATGAGAGAAAAAAATTAGTTTTCCCCGCCCCGTCCATAAAGACATACTACCTCTGTCCCTAAATAAGTGTCTAAATTTCATTTTAAGGGACACTGAAAATCTCAACTTTATGTACAATTTGCTAGCAAATATTCATATAGAATCTTGTAATCTCCTTTCCAAACATTTGGTTTTGCACGTATAAAGAGACCGGTGAAAAAAATTTCGAAAAAAAACATTTAGGGACAAAGTTATGTTAAAAAAAGACACTCATTTTGGGACAAAGATTTTTTGAAAATGGACACTCATTTAGGGACAGAGGGAGCACTATTTACTCTCTTAATAAGACTCGTTTCTCTTAATAAGACTCGTTTCATATGTGAGACCGAAATTTTTGTCTTCATTTATTGGGTCTCCCTAATTTGTGATACACTTGTTTTCTCAGAATGCCCCCATTAATACTTATCAATATCAATATAATTTAATAATTGCCGCGGTTTAATTTCAACCTCATTAAATTAGATAAAATGATCCAGACCGTGAAAATCATAGAAAAAAGGCTATAAACTTCTAAAACGAGAAGTTATACTATATGACACATTTTTAACTAGGTCATCTACTATCTTTTTTATATCCAATAATAATAATCAGGATTGCAATATTAGTAATACTGAGCTATCAAAACCTGATTTAATGTACAATCTCATTGGCAGAAGCTGCTGACATCTCAAACTTCTTTTTTTTTTTTTTTTGGCTGGGGTATGATTACTTTATGATTAGTGCTTTTTAGTAAGAAAGATTCATGGCAATCTCTCCTAGCCAGTGTTCTAAAAGACCCCCGTTTAGACCGCTTAGGCCCCGCCTAGGCGCTAGGCGTTCATAAAACGCCTAGGTCCCGTCTAGGATATTATAGTTATTTCTGAATTCTCGGCCCCGCCTAGACCCCGCCTAGGCGCTTCTGCGGCGCCTAGCAAACGCCTAGCGGTTTTTAGAACCTTGCTCCTAGCCATGAATCTTCATTAAGTATCTTATAAGTGAGGAGGGTTAAAGATAAAAGCTCCTTAATCATACTCCCTCCATCCCATAACACTTTTTTTTTTGGTCCGTCTCAAAATAAACGCCACACTTCTAGATAAAAATAACAATTTTACCACGGTGCAGGTGATGTACAAATAATTGGTTGAGCACACTCCTTAAAAGCGTTAAATATTAAATGCGACATTTAATTTACTAGGAGACCGGCTAACTTTTTAAATTTGATACATTAATGATGCAATAGTAATTTTACAGAACTTCAAGAAACATAACTCTGCAGCAGTAAATAGTTTTAAAGCCTTTCTATCTGCACTTTTTCTCAGAGCTAACAAGAAAAGTTTGAAATGAATTTTGAGTTAGTACCTCCTCTTCCTGATCTTGACGGTGGCTTTTCTGATAACGTTGTAGTCGATTTGCAGAGCTTCCTCGAGCTCTTTGACTGAGTCGGGTTTGGTGAAATATGTGTATAAGAGGTAGATACCATCCATATAATTGTTGATCTCTCCAGCTCTGTTTCTTTTTTTGATGCAGTAGGCCAGTGGAATTACCCCTCTGTTGAAAATCTCCACGTACATCCCACCCCCAGCAACAAGCAGCTGTTAACAATTAAATCAGTTGACAAAAAATGACCCATCGCCACGTTTTTGCAGGGAAATTTTTTCATCAAGTGCCACGAACACCATTGTGATATTTCATAGGCAACAGAACATCAGTATCTTAATGCCATACTACTCACTCTGTCCCAAAATGAATGTCTAATTTCTTTAGAAAAATGTCCAAAATGAAAGTCCTTTTTTTTTTAGAGAATTTATTAAATCATCCATCAGCAAACAACAGGTTCTAATTCACATTTACACTCATGATGCAATACAGGGAGATCATTAAGGGTTTTTATGTACTTATGCTAAACATGGTTGAATCCCAACTTTATTAAATCTCACTCAAAGCTGAAATTGGACATTCATTTTGGGACGGAGCGAGTATTTGCATCCAGTTTCACCTTTTACTGGGGTTAGCATGCTTGAGTTTGATTATCAAAAGATGCAGAAAACACTGCTCACCCTACATCGTGAGATGCTCTTGAGCTCACCTCCTACCAGCTAAAATGTTGTTTCGTTTTAAGGCTCGTCAGCTGCATTATTAAGAGGCTTGTAGGTTGATAAGTGACTCCCAATCTTAAGTAGCCAAGAACAAACTAAGTCCTAAAAGATCCTCAAGGTTAAAAGCAAGTACAATAATACTCCGTATATGACTCATCCAGTCACATCTCCCTTTCTCATAGCTCATTCGCCGCAAGGAGGATGTGGCTTAATCGCGGCCAATTGGCTACAATGGTGTCACAAAGTGACCGCTCCAGCGGCTCCTGGTCCCACACAACACAAAAGAGTTGGTTCTTATTTCGATTTACTTTTTCCTGTAACAACTGTGCAAAGAATAGACAGCCATATCCAGTCCAGGTAAACAGAAAAATCCCTTAATAATTTGGTCTAAACTCAAAAGCATCCCCAGACGGACAAGGCAGAGGAAAACCAATAAATTAGCTCAGCTCTTCCCTAACAACAGTTTCCTAGACAATGTAAGACCCATCCCCAACCTTCCAGGGAATGACCAAATCAGATCTTTGCATAGACAAACCTCTAACTTAAGGATTCCAAGTTATAATTGGTTTGTATTTTACGTTCTATTTTATACTCCCTCTGTCTCGAAAAGTTAGTACCTCTTTTTTTGTTGTCATTACGAATGAACTTTGAAAAATAACTTAAACTACTTTTGATTATCTGAGAATCTAAAAATTGGTATTGATAGAATTTATAATGGTGTATCAATAACAAATTGTAAATACTATCAAAATTTACAATTTGTTAATCCTAATGAAAATTTAGAATTTATTATTGATACACCATTATAAATACTATCAATACCAAATTTTAGAATATCAGATAATCAAAAGTAGCCTAAATTATTGCTCAAAGTTCATTCGTAGTAATAATGAAAAAAGAGGGACTAACTTTCCGGGACAGAGTGAGTATATTTAAGAAAAAATGTATCAGAAAGACACCAAAGAGCTGCTGTTGGGTGTGGAGTCAAAACCACGGAGGAGCGGGAGGTCAAAACCAAGAGGAGAAGAAGAAACAGGAACCGGCAGCAGAGCAGTGGGAGTGTGCGGTCGCACACTTCATTAGGAAGACAGACGGCTTTGCGGAAATTGGAGTTGCGTGGAAGGTGTCCACGTGACTGAGTAGGAGTCTTGAGGAAAAAGTAAATTAATTCCTTAAAGAAATTAGTTTTCCTTATTGTAATTAATTTCCTTAAAGACTTTCACTCCTTCCATCTCTGGGACTCCGGGTAATTGGTTTTAGACTAGGTTTAGGACTTAGAAACCCTATAAATATATTGTGACAGCCACCATATTATTTGGCACTTACTTTGTGTTAGGAGAAAGTTAGGATATCAAGAGAGAGCCACAAAATAGTGTTAAGGAGGGGGTCGGGGCCCAGGAGAGCTATGGGGGGGCGATCCTACAACCCGGCCATGACCGTTTTGTGTGTTCTTGGAGGAGGTGAGATAATAATATATAGGTGAGAGAGATTGTTCATGGAGAGTAGCCATGTTTAGATCTTAGTGATTGCATGTGCAAAGTTGTAACGATCTTCATATATGATTATAGTGATATCCTGGCTTGGTACCCCCAGATGAAGCCATGTGTTGGTGAACTCGGTTATCAAATTCTTGGTGTTATGTTCTTTCATATTTATCAAGCGTTGATTGTTTTCTCCATCTTGATGACTGCTAGTACGGGCTAGTGGATGTGGAGAACCCCCAAATCTCCTACAAGAGCTATGTATTGCCTCTTAACCGTTGAATAGCCCAGGTGGGGTTTACAAGAGCATTATTGCCCAGTATCCTTGTAGTATGCTCGTGGGATGATACTTCCATGTTAGAATCAGTTGATTAATGGGAGTCTCTTGGAGAAAGCAGCACATCAGGATATCTCTTCTTCAGTAAACATACTCGCCTACCTTTCCTCTCCAGATGCTGGATCAACCTCCCATACAACGCCCATGTATGGGCAGTAAACAACCAAAATTGGAGCTCTTATTTATGGTTACAATTATTTGCATAATGAAGCAAGCTACTTGTGTTCGACTGTAAATGCTCATTTTAGATTGAGTTTATGAGGTTATCAACCCGAGATTGGACTAGTATTCAGGCTTTTTAGCTTATGAAGCTCAGGTCGATAAACTCATAAGCTAGCTTTACTAGTGTACAAATCAATCTACTCGAGCTTGACTTGACTAAAAGCTCACTTGAGATCCGCTTAAAAAGTAACCAAGCCAATCTTGAACACATTCAATGCTCAACAACATCATCAACAGACTTGAACATCTAAGTATCCCACTCGGCTAGTTTTCACCCCTACAATGAAACTTAAAGGACCCCCCTCCCACCAATCCCACAACCCCAAGCAGCAGATCGGGATCTCAATCATACTACATTGAATTAGCTCACTCGATACAGTATGGGATTGGAATCAAGGAATTACTATTTTGACTAACAAGATTAAATTCTTCCTCTAATTTATCCTTAAATGTATCCACAACACCCATACTCACTGAGTAAATGTCATATTATTCCTAAAGCAAACTTGACCCCCTTTCCAAAAATTTCTCTCTTTGCCCTGCTCACACTCCAGTATTTTGATTACCAATTGACGAATAACAAGACTGTGCTAACTATTTCCGGAAAAGAGAGCTATTTTAACTTTTCAGAGTTAATTTTAACGATTCCAGATTGATGTCTAACATACACTTCTTAATTTCAGTTACCCACTACCCAAAGTTCAATCAGCCCAAGAAAGTGAAACTAGGGCTATTGCGTATTAACATGGAGAGAACTAATCGAAATGGGAGATAGTTGAGTGTGTGTTTTACCTCTTCATACTTCTGGGTAACAGCGAGACGCTCTTCTTCAGACAAATCAGGTATCAATACAATCATAGTTTCGTACTGTCTGAGACCAGGCGGGCATGGGATTTCTTCCTTCTCCTCGTCAGTTTCAGGGATGAATGGGCCACCAAAACTAGGGGAATCGTCGTCCAAGTCGAGTCCTCCTTCAAAGAATGTGTCGGAGAAGTCGAGAGTTTGGACTCTGATTGAAAGGCCCAATGGGTTCCTTCTGGTGAAATTTCTCGGGAAGGGGGAAATGGTGGAGGAGGATTGAGGAAGGGTGGTTCTAGGCAAAGAGGAGAAGCGGGTGTGGGACGGTGGCGATGTGGTGGCGATTGAAAATGAGGCTAACATTTTGAGGGGGCGATTGTGGGTTTGTGAGTTGTGTGGAATTTTGGAAAAATGGGGATATGGTTTTAGAGGGATGAGGGATAATGGATAAGGGGGGAATTTGGAAATTCTGAAATTTGTTAATGAAGGGCATCAGACATAGGTGTACGCTTTATGATTACAATTCGTAATTTACGAATTGTTGTTTTACTAGTATTTTTACCCAAGTGTCACGGGCACGGCGACAATATGGAAAGGAAGAAAGAACCTCATTTAATTTTGTCCTCACACATAAAATCCCTTAATCTCGACTCAATTTCCCCTTTTTTGTTATCCAAACTCATCACCTTAAGGTTTTTTTTTTTTTTTTGATAATCCCTGTACCAATCCGAATAAGTGAAAGTTTTCTTTTTTGGAGTGGATAGGTTACATAACTACCGTGGGGAGTGGGATAGTGGGTTATTTTAGATTAATTTTAGGCCGTCCGATCAAGTTTCGAGAAGCAATCTTGACCTCTCTTTCTAAAACGGTTATTCTTGCTTTGTATTGTAATATAAATTTTATTTTATTTGAGTGAGTGTATCCTCCTTTTTCTTTTTTTTTTTTTTTACGATGGGGAAATTATCTTAGACTAATTTTTGTAAGGAAAAAAAGAGTTAAAAAAATGTATGTTCGTTGCGCGAGCTCTCTCGAGTTCGCAAACCTGAAATTATTTTTCTTTTTAAAACTTTGTCGACCAATTCTAAAGTAGAAGAAGACTGTGTTGCTTTGCAGTTCAAAAGTTGTTTTGCTGTAAGTTGTAGTGGCCGGAGTGGGGGCATTTGTGTTCTATGGTGATTGGCATCTCTCTGCTCGTTGATGTGGTTTTTTTAATAATCATATTGACTTAACAGTTATTGCTAATTCTCTTTCTTGGCGGGTAACAAGCTTTTATGGGTGCGACGGATCATGTTGTGTGTTTAGTCTGTTAACTATTATATTTTGGTGAATTCAGATGTTGTTGGTCTATCAGCATTAATAAGACGTGCAAATCTGCAAGGTCTTTTGCATGGAACTAGGCTGTGTCATCGTTCTCCAAGTATTACGCAACTCTTGTTTGCGGATGATATTCTATTGTGTTTGTAGAGCTACTGTCCAAGAGGCTACTCATCTGCTCTCAATCTTGTCCCTCTTCGTTGTCTATTCTATAGGCTTTGAGCCAAAAGTCTAGTTTGGGTTGACTTTCTTAAAGTACATTGAGTTAAACACTTTCTGTGATGCAATCTTTATTTGAGTAATAGACTTTGGTTCTGCAAAAATCCCCCAGGTGAGGCTGGGTATTCTACAATAAGGTATTTACCTCAAGTAAAGCAGACTGGTTCAGCTATAAGATTTGCAATCTTGGATACTTATGCTTCCATTTCAGGGCAAGCTGTAAACTATTTGAAGTCGGTGATCTATTTTAGTCGCAATGTGCAACTGTCGCTTCGAGAGGAAATTTTATGTGGTGTTTGGAGTACACCATTAGGCCTCATTTAAGTTAGAACCGATGGATGAGTGAATCTGTTTACTGGGGAAACCATCATTCTTAAAAATATAATCTTGTGTTTTTCACTTCGACTTGTTCTATTTTGTTTCAAAGTTAAAATATTTAAGTTGAGTTGGTGTTTGATTGATTTTTGTGTGTATTTGGGCTTGAAACTGGGTCCGAGTTCTGAGCGTAGTGTCCTATAGTCAATATTTGGTTTGAGAGTTATATCTCAGAGCCAAAATTCGGTACGAGAGATAAATCCCAAAGTTTTTTTCGCCCCAAAGCATCCACATTTTTGCTCTCAGAGTTATCTCATTGAGTTAAAAGTTGGCCTGACGAGTACACACACACACACACACAAAAAAAAAGATGTTTTTTTTCCACCTCCAAACTTCTCATTTTTCTCTTTCAGGAAACAACTATCAGAGTTTTTGTTTTTAATTTTATTATTATGAGAGTTAGTCTCGGACTTCTCGTTACTCTGGTAGATGACTATCCAAGTGTTTGAAAGTTGTGTCTCAAAGCGTATGAATTTTTGAGTGAAAATGCGCAAGATATGGGAACACGCGAAGAAAATGAAGTTGTCGGGGTATCTTTGTTCTAAGGCCTTAGCGAAATTGTGAAAATCCTTGTTGCTAATAAAGGAAAGGCAAAAACTTTACTTTAGTCAATAAAATTTATCACTTTTCAAAATGTTTTACTTGAACTATCATTTTTCAATATGTTCTCACTGTATTTTCAAAATGTGCTCACCCCATTAATAAAATTTGCTAAAATCTTAAAATATCTAACCACGTGACTAATGTTCGTTAAGTTTCCAACCGATATATTAACATTATTGGCATGCACGATGAAGACTACAAATTAATTAACGTGAAATATTCGTTAACTCACACTAGTTTATAAGAAATATTATAAATTAATTTTCCCAAAAAAATCATTAACCCTAGACTGTATTTAACAAAACTAGTCATGTGAGACAATGTAGCTAAATATTGTTAGATGTTTAGCGTATTTGTTGGCAGAGCGAACACATTTTAAAAATATAAAAGTTTAGTGAAGGAATAGTGAAAGTATTTTGAAAAAAAAAAACTAAATTTCAGTGACTAAAATATAATTCTTACCTAAAGAAAAAAATTAGACTGGAGGCATAAATAAATCAAGTTTTGCTTGCGGAAAAAGAAGAGAATATCAGGACGAAGACTGCTCCGGCGAAAATTTACACACAGACGAAAGTGTTAGAGATGGATCCAACACTAACAGAAGTCAGTCAGATTTTTGAGCGATTGAAATCCTCCATTCTACGAACCGATTACGATACCGCCGAAAAACTCCTCTCCCAGCTCAAGGTACGGTACCCAACACTAACCCTATCGATCCAAAACCCTAATTGCTTCTATCCAATCGAAATTTCAAATTTTGTAACTCCCGATTTCAATTTGTTCGTTTAAATCTGCGTCTTAGATGTTGATCTTTTGTAAATACAATGTCATGGTATGGTATGCCTTTGATTTGATTTTTTTTTTTGCCCCTTAATGTTTGGGAATTCGTTTTGTCAAGTTTAGCCAGTTTAAATTTCTGCATTTGGAAACCATTGGGATTGTTAGTGAAGAGCCGTTGGGTAAACTATTGTGGTGAGGTTTGAGGGACTTAGAGCAAGTAACATGAACACTAGGCCTATCTGATATCACAACACAGCTTGGAGATATCGAAGATGTATATGAATTATATAAATTGGCGGCCGAAGCCCATACATTATATCCATTGGTAGTTATGTAGTATGTTTTAGTGATGTGAGCTTTCTACTAAGGAGTATTTGCAAGGTCTAGATGGATATCATTGCATAACTAGGTTCAGATCTGGGATTTGGAGGTTGTTGGTAGAGACTTTAGTTGGTTTGCATGGTATATCAATTGTAGCGGTGTAGCCATGCAAAGTAATCGTTAGTTTACATGTGTGTGTATTTATTCTCTCTCTCTCTCTCTTCTCTCTCTCACACACACACACGTCTCACAGCAAAATATAGGAACTTTAGTTGACTTGAAGCTTTTGCATCTAAAAAGTGAAACACCTCTCTCTAGTAGGGTATTTGTGGGTTAGTTCTTCTGGTGGGTTTTACTCGTCTCCTAGGTTTAGAAATTTTAAGTATCAGCTCAATCGTGCCATATGCACGTTCGATACATTCATATCATATTTAGTTCAAGTCCCAACATGGCTTTCTTATATGAGCAGCTCTGTTCTGCAAAACTTCTGAATTGGATATGATGTAGATAAAAGGTTTTGAACCACATTGTTTAACCCAACAATTATTTTTGTGTCTTTTAATCACTAAACTGCAGCTGAGACATGGCTGGATTGTCTTAATTAAGATTTGCTTAAGCTCAATTAGTATGTGAAGTAACCAGATTTATTTCTTGTGATTTAGGTTTATCTTTACCTTAGTGATTGTGTCTAAGAGAGGAGAAAACTGATCCTACGATCAAATAACAATGTAGCTAGATCCGCACAAGGGATTTGAGGATCCTCAAAGCATAAACTCCTATAAGTAGCACTCCATTCTGAGTAATGATAGGGGGGGGGTGAATCACTACAGCGCAGCTGCGTGATTCTGGAGTACCACAAACACCCTACCAGCTAAATGACTAAAAAATTCCTAAACAACTAGTAGTTCCCCAATCACCCGATCGCAAGCCATTTTATCCATGATATCCTAAAATCACTTGGATGCCTGTTGCTGTAAGTGCACCACCTGTCTGACTTCTTAAATTCTTAAAAATGATTAGAAACTATCATGTACTCTAAAAGACATCATCTTGTTCTTTGTGAGATTTAATCCAAGGTAATCAAGATAGAATGATTGGGGTTGGACATTAATGAGTAATGATGAGGCCAATAATAATGAGCTTCTACTTGCCAAAGCTATTTTCTTTAGGGTGTTTCTTTTGATTTCTCCATGTGAAGTCACTTGGTTCATATATTGCAGGTCTTGTTGATACAGTTTAAAAGTCTTCCTCCATTGTTTGAAGACACTCCTAATGCAGTTAAGGAGTTGACAATAGCAAGTAAGTATCACACTTATTTCTTCTTCTTTTTTTCTTTTTAGATAATCTAATGTTATTAAGGATCGTATTGAGATAGGCATGTATGTTTCTTTGACTCTTATAAACTTTTGCTTCATCTTATCTCCTACGTCTGCCAAGGTTAGTTACACACACGTACACACGTTTATATTCGGTAATACGCTTAATATGTATACATGTTTTTATATGAGATGGCATGTTCAGAATGCACTGGCTCAAAAAGACACACACACACGCTCGCATACAACAACAACAACATTACCCCAGTGCCGCAAAGGCTCCCACCTATGGTGGGGTAAGGGGGGGGTCGGATGTACGCAGCCTTGCCCCTGTATTAAAGCACAGAGAGGCTGTTTCCAGATGACCCATGATGAAAATTGCGTCGAAAATTGCATGGACTGACTGCTGCTTCATCACAAAGAAGCGCAGACAGTTTAGTGACCCATTTTGCTTTATTCCATCATATTCCCAAGCCAAAAAACAGTGAGTCTTTGGCTCCATCGGAAATGATGGAAATAACACACACGCGTATACAAGTGAAATATATTATTAGAGTTTCAAAATGGCTATTTTCTTGATGGCATATGAGTAGCATATTAACTGAAACATGTCTAAAGATGTCCCGTGCCCTTCCAACTTTCTAGACTTAATGAACCTGTTGCTATGTTAGGGGCTAAATATTGGATAATTTTAGTTTTATTTATTTATTTATTTATTTATTTCAAATATGTTGAAAATTGAAATGGGAAGTGCTTTAGTTGATTCACATGATCACTGAAGAAGCTTGATCCTTTTTGTCTATTTCTGCACATGGTTCATTATAACTAGATCCGTCGCATTACACTTGCGGTAGATGACATGTATCATCAACATGATGAAGTTGGCCCTATCTAGTCTATTGTTGGTAGAATTTCGGATGTATTTAGGGTCTTGTCCTGTACTCCCTTTGTCCCAAAACAAACTTCCCATAGAATGTTAGGAACGGGAATTGAGAAAAGATGTTGGAAAAATAGGTGGTGTGAGTGAGAAGGAGAGAGAAAGTAGGGTACGGAATAGTAAGTGGATTGTAGTTGTGAGTGGGAAGGAGAGAGAAAGTGAAGATAATCTTTTCCTTTTTGGGTAAGTGGGAGTTTCCAATGGGACGCCCAAAATGGCAAAATGGGAAGTTTGTTATGGGACCGAGGGAGTATTAAATTTGAAAGAAATTTACTTATTCTAGGTTTAACTGTTCTTCCTTGGAGAATATTCGCCAAAATAAGCAATAAACTGAGTTTTGGATTGCTTGGGATGCCTGGACATGTGTGACAGATGCAACTTACACTGTTATGTCCTCCCGTTAGGAACTTGTGTAGTACCAATATATCTACAATCAAACTAAAGGTAGGTGAAGACCAAAACTAACAGAGACATGACTGCTTTCAAAAAGGATGGGTGATGGGCTCAAAACTGGAGTGAATAGAATGGATAGTTGAATTCATGTAGCTGACCTAAAGTAGTTGGGCCAAAGGCTTAGTTGACTTGATCATTAACTTGGAGAATAGTGGTGTGCTTAGTCCCTTGTATATATATATATATACCCACCCACCCTCATTTCCCCTACACCTGAAACTATGATTCTAGCACATGGTAAAGAAATTGTTCTGCCTGTAGCACCAACTTTATAATACTCGTGGTAGATGACAGATGCTTGAAAAGTATCTAAAGAGAGAAATTAATGATTCCTGACTCGATCATTATTGGGAATAATGCGGGGGAAAATACATGATCGGCTCTCATGGTAAGGAAAGACGTTAAAGTAAAGTGGGTTAAAAAACATATGTAAAGTGGCAACAGCTAATTTAAGAAGCTTTTATAACTTAGTTTAAGGTGATGTACAAGAACATATATTAGAAGAATATTTTTTTGGGTCTTCGATGATGTAATCATATCTTTGTCATGCTCATGCTCATGCGTGAGACCGCTTGTTGTAGATTATGGATGGTTCATGATCTTTCTCTGGCTACAGATTGGTTGAATAGATTTTTTGTGGTATATGTTATAGTTGCTTCCACTTCCTCCTCGCTCACAAGTTTTCTGACATGGTATGATTCAGGGGATATTTATGAGCACGCGGTTGTCTTGAGCGTGAAGACAGAAGACCAGGAGGCCTTTGAGAGGGATTTCTTTCAGTTGAAACCTTACTATACTGATGCAGGGTAATTACCTGTCTTACCTTTGTGTTTTGTATCATCTTCGTAACGTAAAGAATATAAATAAATGGGTTCAAAAAGAGATGGCCATTGTTGTGCTTCTAGTGAGAGTAGTTCAATGTTTTAAATAGTGATATATGGGTTTGAGCTAAGAGTCCATTTTTTGTTTTTTGATATCAGAAGCTTAAGCTGGGTCTTAACTCTTAAATATGCATTTTTTATAAGCATGTTGCACTCAAGGAAAAACATTCCATCTACATTAGATATAGGTTTAACTTTCTATTTTTCATGATCAATGAGATATTATACTCTGAAATTTCTGAACCTCAGTTATAATTAGCTAAAATTATTAATTACTTCCTCCGTCCCAGAGTATATGTCCACTTCCAAAAATGGCAAAGAATCTTTACTATTCCTTCCACTCATTCTCTCTCCTACTTTGCTTTTATACTCACAACACCAATCAATTTACTATTCCCTCCCACTCATTCTCCCTCCTACTTTACTTTTATACTCACAATACTTATATCAATTCTACCATTTCTTAATCTCCGTGTAAATGAGAGGGTGGACATATACTCTAGGACGGAGGGAGTACTTTAGAAGGATGACTGTTTTTTAAAGGCTGTATTAACATTTAGTTCCTTCTGATTTAGGACTGATATATGATCTGATGTTCATGTCACGTTCATTTTTGACCTTTTAAAGCATGTGCCTAGAAGCCTAGTTTAAAAGTGAGAGGAGAGGATGACGAATCAAATTGTTCCCAAGTCCCAAAAGACTTTTATCTCAGACATGTTTTGCATGTTTTAAAACTTATTTCATGGAAGTCTATGTATCTTCAGAATGATGCTTGGCATTCCAAAATTCTTTTTCAATTTTGACTCCCAGCTGATGTCATATTCATTTATTATATTACTTTATTGGCAAGAATTTCCCCCCGTCACCAATCACATTTTTGACACTTTAGTTGGGAGTCAACACATATATTTGTCACATTTTTTTAATCCCTCTGTCTTATATTATTGTTGGAAGTGGAACAATGACATAATGGGAGGGAGGGAGAGAGAGAGAGGGAGAGAGAGAGGGAGGGAGGGAGAGAGAGAGAGAGAGAGAAATTAGATAGTTGTGGAGCATTCACTAGAGGATACAACAACAATGCCTTAGTCCTAACACGATGATGCAAATATATGTTATACACAAAAACATACGGATATATACGATGAAGGAGAATTTTACTTTTCTTATTCTATTTCTTAAAGCCTTACCAAATATTTCTTTGCCGAAATAAAAGATTAAGAATAATATTGTCCAAGCAAGCATTTGAAGTTCTGCACTTGTCCAAAACCCCACTATCCTCCGACTCGTAGTTGAAGTGTCAAGATGTGATCGTTGAGCCAATGAGTCTGAACAAGTGGTTGAGGCTGATAGTCACATGCCTAAGTATGATTCATCTGCTGAGAGTCAAAAGTTGAGATCAATTTTTGGGATCAGACATTATTCTTAATGTTAGTTCTAGATGACAAGTTGTAGGGTCCCCACTATAGAAGATGTGTACTGCTTTGTGACCATGCTTTTGTTGATTTCTGATTGCACATTTTAGCATTCTGTATTATCAAGTTTAGCATTTTGATGAAGGTTATATAAATTTACGTGTAAGCTATAAGCATAAATTATGGTACTCAATATTTAGACTGGCACCCTTTCTTAGTCCTTGCTGCTTCTTGTTTAGGTCTCTTCTTGTCATCTTCTTTATCACTTGCGTATTTCTGAAATTAATGAAACGTGTGTTCTGATTTTCTTGATGGAACAGGAGCCGTCTTCCACCATCCCCACAAGAGTACCCGATCTTGGGTCTCAATCTTTTAAGACTTCTTGTGCAAAATAGAATTGCTGAGTTCCACACTGAACTAGAACTTCTCTCACCCAGTGCACTTGAAAATCCTTGTATCCAGCATGCAGTGGAACTTGAGCAATCCTTCATGGAAGGGGCATACAACCGTGTGCTGACTGCGAGGCAGACTGTACCACATGAAACTTATGTTTATTTCATGGACTTACTGGCAAAGACGGTCAGGTGAGTTATCTGTTTTGAAACATGTCTTGTCTGTAAGAAGTTTGACGTCTATTTCATAGAAAAGAAAGAAGGAAGGAGAGAGAAAAAAAAAAAAAAAAAAAACTCTTTAAGAATTTTTGAAATGTTTAGTTAAACAAGCAATATTACTACTGCCTTTTAGCTATGTTAATAAAAATATAACTGAGCTCAGTAACACGTTGGTTATTATTTTGGTGATTTAGCGAGGGTAAAAGGTCAGTTTGAAACTTTCTTCATATTAGATGGAATTACTATCTGTCGGTGGCTGCAAAAATGTCAAGCTAGCGAGGTACACCCCTCTTAATTTGCTTCCATTGATTGCTTCCTTTAAGTTAGACATCCTTTGTTCTTAGGAATCGCATGGTACATTGGTTGCTGTTTTGGTACTTCTCATTAATGAGGGTGAATGGTTAGTTGGTACAGACTTCTAAATCTTTTGTTGATGGATTCTGCCATTATTCAGATTCTTCTGTGCAACCAACTTGTTTTTGGAGAATACTCCCACCGTCCCAAAATGATCTTCCTACTTATTTGTTGTCGATACGAATGTATTTTGAGCAATAATCTTGGGTTAATCTAATTATCTTAGTGAAAACCTAAAAATTGTTGATAGTATTTGTAGTGGTGTATCACTAACAAGTTTCATTAGGATAATTAAATTAACCTGAATTTATTACTCCCTTTTTTTGGGGGAGGGGGGAGACTTACGCGTTTTTTAAGAAATTCGTTATCATTCTTATCTTGATGCTCAATTGAATCCCCTAATCTAGGCGGCTGGAGTATGTGTGGTTCTTGATTTGATTGTCATCAGATCATTGATTGACTGGTGGACAGCACTAAAGTATGTTTCTATTTTTTTTACAGGGATGAAATAGCAGGATGCAGTGAGAAGGCATATGATTCTCTTACAGTCAAAGATGCCCAGCAAATGCTACTCTTTTCTTCAGACAAAGAACTTTTTGATTACATCAAGGAGGTAAATTTTCTTGCAGTTTTATCAAACTAATTTGAATCTCGACAAATGCTATGGCATAATGTATTTGTCAACTCACATAAAAGGTTTTTGCCATCTAACCATTTTGTGTTCTAAATGTATGTGTGTAATGCAGGAGCATCCTGAGTGGGAGGTAAAGAACGGATTGGTTGTTTTCCAGAAGGCAAAAGACCCGGTTTCTTGCAAGGAGATCCCATCTTTGCAACTCATTAATCAAACACTCAGTTACGCAAGGGAATTGGAGCGAATTGTGTGATCAGCTCTTTGAGTTTTTTCGGTTGTTCTCAAACCACTATCTGTTTTCCAGAATGTCTTTTACTTGATTCTAGTACCTAGTTCTGAGAACATCAAAATGCAAAACTGTTGCTAGAGTTTCCATTTTGTATTTTTAAGTTAACGTTTGTACTCTTATTTTCATGTATGACATTGCCTGTCAATGAATGAATGACTTTTTTTTGTTTTGATCCCAAAATGTGTCCTTTAATGATTTTTACCATTCTTTTTTTTCTCAAAATTTATTTTATACATGCAAAACTAACATTTTGGAGCATATAGTAAGGATAGTAATACCTAAGGCCTTTTGGCCAAGTGGTATGTGTGGGTGTATTAAAGGGTCTTCCTTCCTTAGGGGAGGCCCTGAGTGAGTTCGATAAGACTTCCATAGGGAGCATAGGGAGGTGTGGAGAACTTATGTAATAGACTCGATAGGGTTCGTAACACGATGACAATTTCCTTAAATAAATGAAATCAATTTTCTAAAAAAAAAAGTAAGGATAGAACTCAATGTATAGAAATTGCAAAATTTTGAGTGACGTTGAGTTGGATCAAGTCAGCTTTTTAGACCAGAATAGTACACCCAGCCAGCCGACACTCTAATGAATGGAGAATTGCGATAAAATCACAAGTGTCATGATAGATAACTCTCAACTAATTACTAATTGCTAAATTCTTGATTATTAATTTTCGTGGTCCTTTTTACAAATTTAATATTCAAAAGGTTGCCAACCTAATTACGCCACTCACCACCATTCCCGTTCCACAGTCTTATTCACTTATGCTGTTGTTGTCAAGTACTCCCTCCGTCCCATACTTATTTCCATTTTGGGCATCACATACTTATTGCTATTTACTCAAAATGTTTACTTTTCTCTCCTATCCACTAACTTATTTTCTCTCTCCTGCCCACTCACAATACATACTTTTTCAACATATTTTCTTAATCCTCGTTCACTCCCATTTGGTAGCAATAATAAGTATGGGACGGAGGGAGTACTCTTTTTTTTTCCTTCTCTTTGTCTCTCTCTCTCACACAGAGCTATACATACTAGGTGTGAAATCAAGTGGCAGCAGGACTTTCGATCCTTCAACATATCGTACTAACTCCCAAGTTATATAGTGACCAAGTTGGATTATCCAACACTAATTCCAGACACCTTTTTCTACTGCTTTTATAGCCATGGAAACTGAGTCTTCATCATCTCCTGTACGTGATTTTCGACGAGCTTCCAACTACGATGAACTCTTCATGCAGCAGAGAGCTGTCTTTGCTGATAATCTCAAGGTCTCTCTCTCTCTCTCTCTCTCTCTTTTGTCTACTTTGAGCTTCATTTGGTTATATGGAGATAAAGGGCACACAATTCCTCTCTAATTCAAGGCACTTAATGTTCAGGACATGAGAGACATAAGGAAACAGTTGTACTCAGCTGCAGAATACTTCGAATTTCAATATCTTCGAGATGATCAAGATCAATTGTAAGTCCCTCTGACCATTTTACCGCAAAATAATCATGGCATCATTCTTAGAATAGAGATAGATAGAGAGAGAGAGAGAGAGAGAGACAACAAGTTGTGCTTAATAGGTTATCCTCTTTTCTAGATTCATAGAGAGCTTGAAAGATTATGTTTCTCAAGCTCTCATTAGCACTGTGGATCACTTGGGCTCTGTGGCAGACAAAATTAATAACTCACTGGATCAAAATCTCAAGGAGGTTTCTGAAACAGAGCTTCGCTTCTCCTGTATTAAACAGGTTCTCTCTCTCTATCACTCTCTCTCTCTCTCGCCATCCCCCATATTTGTGGATGTTATAGTTTTGAACTACATTTGTAGAGGGCACGAACATGCCAAGTGTATATCGACAATCTGGGCGTTTCCCAACAATCACTGATTATCCATACCCCCAAGTTTCATAAGCGCTATCGTATCCCAGGTAGTTATCCTCCTCTCCAATACTTCCAATTCCGACATTGAGACACTAGTTCTATAGCATCCTTAATCGAACTTTTTCTAGTACTAAGCAAAAGAATGAATATCTCTAGTACAGATGCTCGTTTTGCTGAACCTGTTCAAGTAACAAATACCAAATCTACTTCGTCATTTGACTCATTTCCAAGGTACCAATATACTTGCAACGCACGAAATGATTTTATTAGCTTACCTTAGTAGTAATTTCTCTTAAAAGTTCAACCTTATGAAGGCCACATTCTAGGTTGGCTTCTAGTGAATCCCCAGCTAGACCCAGTGCATTCACCTTTGCAACAGTACCCACAAACGAACAAAAGGGTCCGTAAAACTCTACTTAATTTCAGTTTAAGACTTAATTATGTAAATAAATGAACTCCTTTCATTTTGATCATGCCTGCTTGGACCAGGAAAACAATCAATTTCACCACTTCGCTTTCCACTAAAGCGTTCAGGATCAGTTACTAGTCGGTCAGTTAGTCCAAGTTTTCCAGTCAAGCGTATGGGATCCATTGCTAATCGATCCATCACCCCCAATTCTTTCAACAGCAGACAAAAGGTACAGCAGTGTTTTTCTCATCTTTTCTTTTGATGGTATAAGAAGTTGACTTAAAAGAGGGAAGAAGTAAAAGAGTAGTTTAAAAGAGTTACATCAGTACCTTAGCTAGTAAGACCGATCCTTTTTAACATTGATCGTTCTGGTTACAGTTTCCACTGGAGAGGCGGAGTTCAGATATGTTGTATAATATCCATCCTGAAAGAGATAGGAAAAATGACATCGAAGTATTTTCTCAGAAAACCAGAAGTCTGTTCAAGGCCTTGCTTGGCATAGAAAAGTCCAAGAAAGATGGTAGAATGTACATATAGCCGGGATGGAAACAGATAACTCAAAAGGAAACGCACAACGATTTGAAGCAGAGAGTTTGAGCAGCTTTTCGTATTGTTCTGCTGTGATGCCGCATTTCATAAACAATCTGTGTACTAAAAAAAGATCAACGACTTCTATTCTTTGTCTCTATAGCTTTTTTTTATTGGTGAGTATTTGCATACGACAATGTATTAAGGGATTTAGTCAAAATCCCAGATCAAAACTTGGAAATTCATCAATGATTGTTGTGGTTTTTTGCTGTGGGGAAGCCTGCCTTCCAATATCCACATGGTTGGGCGAAATGCAGTCAGTCGAACTTGTTCTACTAAAACTGAGGGCTCCAGCATGCAAAGTAGAGTTTGTATCCATGATATCACCACAAGGCTCCTGTGGCATATGATTTGTGCAGCAGAAGAGTGTTTTATTATAACCAATTTGATGATCTTATCCTTGCAAAAGCTAAAAATCACAGACATGGAAGAAGAAAGAGGGTGCAATGCTTTTTCCATCCCAAAATGAGAGTCATCTCTTGAAACATGCTTGTCGCAAAATTAGTGTCATTTCTTAAGAATCTACTCCCTCTGTCCCGGAATAAATGTTATAGTTGACAAGTCAATGTTTTTAAGCTTTTAGTTGTGTTTCCTTGATTACCCCCAATCTATTCATAAGGGTAGAGTGACACCTCGTATGGCATTGCAATGCTTGTGCATATTAGAATGGGTAGTATAGGAAGATCACCAAACTTCATACCCTATTTTTAGTAAGGCGACATTTATTTTGGGACAAACGAAAGTGGAAACTAGGACATTTATTCCAGAACAGAGGGAGTACTAAATATACCTTTGCCAGCCATTATATTCTAATGCGAACGTGGCGATATAATGTGAAGGCTGAGAATATTTATGTATATGTGGCAGAAGTAAATCTTTCTTAAAATTCCGAGAAACACTAAACATGAACACTCATTTTTGAAATGGAGTGAGTTGAAAACAAGTATGATATATATATATATATATATATATATATATATATATATATATATATATATATAGAGAGAGAGAGAGAGAGAGAGAGAGAAGGGAAAATAGATAACAGAGAAGGTACTATTATTGCGGAGTGGATCAAGCAGAACAGAACGATATGTGGGTAAAGCTACCCACTAAAAACGATAAGTAGGTCAAACTACCCACTAAAAGTAGTACGTTAGAGATACGAGTTACGACAAAAGAAGCAACAGAATTAGATTTATACCTGTCGGGGATCCCTGTGTTTCACTTCCTCAGATGGGCCATTGAGTTTCAAGTTAGATGCTGCTGCAGACATTATTTTAAGTTAAAGGTGTGATTTATAAAACATGCTAGTAGCTATATGCAAAAACACCTCATGTTTATTAAAATAGTACTTGCCTTTGGAAGACAATAATTTCGTCAGGTCTCCAATTTTCTCATTTCCTTTTGATGCATCACATGGTACCGGGTCAGTTGGGCTCTCAAAATCCAAACTAAGAGCTACTGGGACAGGAGGATCCAAATCAGGTTCTCTTCTGTTGATTTTTTCTGACACGATAGTCTCTACTGATTGATCAACAGGTACAAGTTTTTCTGAAGCGTCATCAATGGAGTTATGCATCGTAAAAGTTTCCTCTTTGCAATCGTCTATCTTAATTCTCCTTCTACAAGAGCCTTGTACAGAATTCCCCTGTACATGATTCTGGATATCAAATTGAACAAAGCCAGAAGATTGTGAAGTAAGACCGTGATTAAGAGACTCTCCTTTAGCGTTAGTATTTCCTTCCCCTGTGTTAGGTCTTTTCAGGACAGACAGGATAGTGTGAGCTGCACAAAGAGGTGTAAATCCCTTGCTAAGTATGTAGCGGATTGTGACATTGAGAATATCTAAATGTTGTAAGATCCTCTGACAGATTGAGAAGTATGTAGTAAGTAGTAACAAGAATTCAAGTCTCCTAATATTCAGGATAGATGAGGCAAGTACAGAAATACATTTATAATTCTGACACCTTGACTCAAAATGAATGAGATGCTAAAAGGGCACAGATGATGCAAGCCTTCAGAACGATGGTCTAAGAGAGAGAATAGAGCATACATCACACCTTGATTCCTAATTACCAAAACTCAATAAGCACATTTGACAGGAGAGCTTTTCTTGTGTTTTGAGAAAAAAATTGAGTGAAGAAAAATTTAGAGAGAGAAGAGATCCAATGAGACCATCCCAAGTCCAAAAAGAAAAAAATTAAGTCCAAAAAGCAAACCTGCCACATATCTCAACTTAAAACTCATTATTCACAAGAGACGTTTAAGAATGTGGACATGCTTCTAAGGAATATATAGTTTGATTCAGTCAGTGCAATAGCTGTTACACTAAAATGACAGCTGCCATACCATTACGTAAAGGTTTGTTGTCAAGGACTTTCCCACCGGAAATGATATTGTCTGCATCAGAGCTTCTAATCTTTGACTTTGTGTCTTGCAAGAGAGAAGCACTATCTTGAGGTTTTCCTAAACATTCAAGCCACATTCAAGGTAGAAGATTATGACCGTTTGAAAGCATCAAGAAATGATAATATGAGAAAGCATTCAAGATAGAAGATCATGCTTAAAGAGGAATATATACTTTGTGTCTCGGCAGGGACTCTCGACCTCAATTTGGTCTTTTCCATAGACAAGCACTCTACTTTTACATCTTTATATTTTGACACGGAAGCTTCATTATGTTCCCCTACACATGCAAACCAGTATATTCAAGTAAATTGGAAGAATGCTGGAAACTTTCAGATAGAAAGTTCTCGCTGACAATTCAGAATGATAAATAGGATAAAGTAAATAGAAATTACAAGGGCAGAAAAAAGTACCTTCTCGATGTCTACGTGGCTCGCCAATTTCTACTAAATAATTTGGCAGTTGAAACATGCTTCCACTGCTGATATCATCAGATAAGTTTAGGAATTTACGGCCCAGAATGGTTCCATCTTCAGTGAGTAAAGTAGCCTACAAACAGCTCGACAGGATTTGTCAATGAAGAAATAGGTACACAAGGTGATTAGATGGTTCTTAGCAGCTGAGCTTTACTGCCTGCAAAGAAGAGTGCGAAGAGCAGGGAGCATTTTTCCATGTCAAGAATTAAATCAAACCTGCATCCTGGAAGAGCCACACGAGGCAAGAATAATCACCCCATCATGATACTTCTTGATTCTCTGAGTAGTTTGAGTAGTGTACATAGCATCCCATTCTGCAGTGAAACAACCAAAAATACAACATTGCTGGGTTAACTCTCAGATGATGATTAAAGGAAATTACTTTCCTTTTTGTGTCATTGGAAAGGCATATGTAAAATAATATACCATGCTCGCTCTTCATTTTTTCCCCATTTTTATTTGTCATTACTATAGCACCAACACTAACATGCTTAGCGTCCACAGAATAGAAGAGATCAAATGCATATGGTTTATAAGAACATTTATCCAATGTGCAGGCAATCACAGAAATTAAAAAACAGACCACAGTTTTCCAAAAACTCGTTTTAAGCTTTAGCTGGGGAAAAAAAAGAATTATTAGTGGCTGGCCTCTGAGGCCTAAATAAATTGTGCTCCCTTCATTCCTAATGAGAGCCCCTTTCCTTTAAAAGACCTTTTTGAAGTTGACTTTTATAAGCAATTCCACTATCAAATAAACAGAATTATCCCCATCATCCATCTTATGGACTTATATATGAAAGCATACATTGGAATACGATATTTTTAAAGGAAAACTTAGTAATTATCTTTGTAAAAGAACACTCATTTAGGGACGGTTGAAGTAATACAAATCCTTATCTAGTAAAATGCTTATCAAATTAGGCGACTTAGTCCATGGGATAATGTAAGTAAGGATAACCATTATTTTCTGTAAACAATCACCAGAGGCCACAGTATTTAGAACGAACATCCGAACCCTCTGCAAAAGGCTCATAAAAGGGATCTACAGCTAATCTGATGTTATCAAAACTCACTTGGTATCTTTTCCTTGAGAATTTGAGAGACGGATAAGAATGTCAAACATGACTCCATCAGAGGCTTAAACAAACACAACAGTGATACTCAGTAAAGTAGAGACATACATACTTAAACCAGATGCCTTCAGACAGAAACAAATGCATGTTTGATTGAATGCAATTCACAGTACTCCTTCCTCCCCGTAAAGTTGGTCCCACTTTTTTCGTTGTTAGTTTGAATGAAACTTGAGCAACAATTTAGGTTACTTTTAATCATCCTAATGAAATTCTATAACTTGTTATCGATACACCATTATAAATATTATAAATAACAAGTTTTAGATTTTCATTAGGTTAATTAAAAGTAACCTAAATCACTTCTCAAAGTTCATTCAAACGAACAATGAAACAAGAGGGACTAACTTTCTGGAACGGAGGGAGTAATTAATAAGGATGGACGAACCAAGAGGAAGTTTGTTGCAAGTTTGTGAATGCTCTTTATGCACCATCCCTGCTCTTTGAACTTCATTGCAGTTTCTTATCTGAACATTCGACTCCGTTGGAGGCTTATGGTCTCCTACACATTCTCCAATGTCCACCAGGTGCCCATCAAATGTTAGGGATTCACCAGAAATAACCATTTCGTCCTTCTTAAGAAATTTGGTATCTAGAAGCCTCCCTGTTGCATCGTACAGCATGGCCTACATATTGACTCATATATGGAAATTGAGTTTAATGTGCTCTATTGGGAAAAATATAAATGGAAATCTGTACAACTGCAGAAAAAATTATCTGCATCACTGAGAATAACTACTTGACTCATCAATGTGAGGCAAGAGCAAATTATTAGTACTCATATATTACAATTAGGTGCTTACAAAACCCTTCCCTGGTGACAGTTTAAAGTCGAAAAGAAGGGTGACAATACAATATCATGCTTATAAAGAATAAAAATATAACCTGCCTCCCTTGTGATCCACGGATTACAAGTCGTAAGTTACCATCATGAAATGTCTTGGCCTTTTTAGTTATTTGGGTAGTGTACAAAACCTGCCACTCTAAATTGGAAAAGAGAATGGGAAAAAAAAAAAAAAAAAGAAAGATATAAATATGCTAAGTACTAATGGGAAACATGAAAAGATTGCCAGCAAAAATCATCTACAGGATAACCTACTCCCAGCAATTCACTTCTCCATCTAAAATTTTCCCAAAAAGAAGAAGAGTGCAGAACAATTACCTAATATCTGCCTTAGAGGCAACCATACTAATTAGGATCTGACCTGTTGTAGTCTCTTTGATTGTGTTAGGGGAACTAGCTGAAGCTTCATACTTTTTAACTTCGGTTTTCTTGAACTCTGAAATAGTAAAATGACAGATTGGTATAGCTCGATATAAAATCCATAGCAGATCAATAAATTATGTGAATATGCGCTTAGGAAGGATAAACATATTGACGTGCTAAATCCTGGCAGCTGCAAGAGGCAAGTGACCAAAGAATGTGATATGATAGACCATATGGCCTCTAGGGGGTTGCGCTGTATGTTCTTATTGAAGAAAATTGACTAGAAAATTCCCTTAAATATGTAACGGAATTTAACATGTGAAATTTTGAATAAACCAACCTCTGATAATTTTCTGTGATGGACTAAGATTACTCGGTATTGTTTTGTACATGCCCGACATATTCTTTCTATGTCCTGAATAAGATAAATTTGGATTGTGAATTGATACGATAACTTGATTATATTTACTAACAACATTAATAAATCAGACAACTCAAAAAGTGGAAATGTGCAACAGGTCAGAAAATTGAGATGATACCAGTGCAGGTTGAGTTAGTCTTTAACATGTTGGCATGCAGCGGATTCCTTCGGTTGACGATTTTAGCCTCTCTTTCTTGAAAATTCGAAGTCAGTATAGGTTGGCAATCTCCATCAGGATCACCAATGTCAACCAGATAAGCACCAAATGTTATTGTCTCTCCAGCTTTAACAAGATCATCAAGCTTCACAAATCTGCTATCAAGGAGTTGCTCACAATCATCAAAGAGCTTGACCTGTGCATTGATGAAGAAGTGTTGTCAATATGATATGAGGGGCCCATAACAAAATCATATCCCCGTTGATAATCTCCTTGCCTTAAATTTCCCTGTATAACCAACAATGTCTTACGATCAGTGTGTCTTTGTCATAACATCACATCATATTAAGGTGAGAGGATTTGAAACCTATTCGTCAAATGTGTGTTTGAAGGACGGGAATAGAGGGACTTGAAATCAATATAATTCTCAACAAAGCCCAACTAAACCTTTGTCCCATTACTTGGAGACTAATTGAAATATTATAACAAGTTAACAACACAAATTTTGGGCCTGATCACATCTTAGCTTCTTGTTAACGGAGAGGGTGAGAAAGACAGTGTTTGATGTTCTAACTTCAAACAAATAGATCCTGTGAATAGTTGGAGTAAAAACACGTGAACTGCACAAGATATTGATTTCTCTCATTCCAGCATAAATTTTGGCCAAATCTCGTCATACTTTTTTTTATTTTGCTTCGTAATAGCAAATATTTATATCAATTGAGAGAGTCAAGGACAGAAAAATCCAACTGAATACTACAACAAACAAAACATAAGCAACTCACAAACATCAATCACATTTTAAGCAGCCCTATACTCTTTTTTTTTACCTACAATATCAACTAAACGAGCAATTAGCACACTGAGGGAGAATGAAACTAGTCCGTAGCATTTCATAAGTCACCGTTGAACAATCAAAGCAGCACACATTATCAATTTTGAATGTTCCACTTTTCACAAACGGCTAGCTAAAGCTAGTCCAGAAAATTATCCCGTTCACTATAAATCAGCTCAAATCTAGGATAATTTCGACTTAAACGAAGCAAAGGTACGTCATAAATCAAACACAACATACATCAATTCAAGTCACAAATCAAACAATGTGAGTTGCAAAAACAAGCAAGTTCCTCCCAATCCTAGCACAGATTGATGGCAATAATATCATCTTACAGGTAATATCAAAATGATCAAGTATACATATATATATATATATATATATATACATCCATTGATATGATACCTTGTGGCCGGATGAATCAAGTTGTAGGACGCCGTCTTGGTAAACTTTACGCTTCTGCTTAACGTGCTTGGTGTAAGTTACGGACCATCTCCTTGCCTTCTCCATTTTCGTTTTATCGGAATATGAGATTGTAATTTGTGTTTCTAGGTTAATTGGAGTACGATTTTTCGATTCTAGGGTTTGATGTTGAAAAAAATGACGATGGGGGCGGGAATGGAGAGAGCGGTTCTTGGCGTAAGTTTGAAGCAGATAGAGGGACGTGGTGAAATTTTGAATTAGAATTTAGAAATGGAGCTTGTAAACTGGCCTGAACTTTACAAATAGGGCTTGGGATTTTGGAGGGTAATATCGACTTTTATTGTATACTCGACTCGACCCGTCCCATAAAAATATTTTTGTACAAAAATCAAGAATACAGTGTTGTACCGTGAGTGTAGATGGTTTGGTTTAAAAGAAAATGTTGTATAAGGAATACTCCCTCCGTCTCAGGTTAGTGTAGATTTTTTTCCATTTTCGTCCATCTCAGGTTAGTGTGGACTATCCCAAAATAGCAAAGAATCTTTACTATTCCTCTCACTCATTCTCTTTCATATTTTACTTTTACACTCACAAACACCAATCAACTTACTATTCATCTCACTCATTCTCTCTCCTATTTAATTTTTCATACTCACAAACACCTCTTTCCATTATTTATTTTCTTACTTTTTCTTAATTTGTGTGTCCAAAATTTTGCTCCGCACTAACTAGAGACGGAGGGAGTAGTAGTAGTTAGTGAATAATTGTTGTGAGTATGACACGTGGAATCAAAAATTAAAAAGTACTCTCTCTATCCCGGAATGATAGTCTCACTTTTTTCATTGTTACTACAAAAGAAATTTGAGCAATAACTATCGCTACTTTTAATTATACTAATTAAAATTTCTAAATTGTTATTGATACACTATTATAAATACTAATAATATCAAATTTTAGATTCTCCTTAAGATAATGACAATTAGCCTTAATTATTGCTTAAAGTTCTTTGGCAGTAACAAAGAAAAAATAACTATCATTTTGGAACAGAAAGAGTATAAAAAACACTTTTTAAAATATTTTAAAATTTAAAATAAGACAATAAAATAAAAATAGAAATTTATGATGTTTAAAATGGCACGAGAGTATTCTAGTTCCATTAGAGTCACTAAGTCAAAATGATCACCTCACACGCTGAGTTTAAACTTCAGGGGGGATTTAACGGATTTCGAACCGCTGCATTGGGGAGTTAGCTCTACCCAATGGTTCTGGTTGGAGCCACCTCATTTTAGCTACACCCAACGGATGAGATGTGTCAGAGCTCGGTGGAACCCACAAAAAATTGAAATCATCTTAGCCGCACAGACGATGAGCTAGCCTATGTGACCTTGATCGGAGCCGTTGGGTGGAGAGGTGGAGCGGTTCCGGGTCCGCATTTTACTGTCTACACTTGGCTAAAATATGCAACAAAATTAAGTAAGTATTATTTTTAATTATTATTTTTAGCGATGTTTAATTATTATTATTTTACTATATTTTGTTTTGTAACTATTATGCATTTGTTCAATAAATTTATTAAAAGTTTAATTTTGGAGTTCAATCATTTAAACATACTAATTTTTTAAAAATAGTGATTTTCTTTTTCAGACAAACATAATAAAAATAAAAATAAAAACTATCTATCTATGAGACATGGATAGAATATATTACTCCCTCACTTCCTAAACATAATTTATTTTAGATTTTTCACAGAAATTAAAGTTTTTTTTTAAAAAAAAAACATTAAGAGACAGAGAGAATATATTACTCCCACACTTCTTAAACATAAATTACTTTAGTAAGTGTAATTGTAGTAATAATAATTTTATTTTCCTAAAAAAATAGTTTTAATTAATGTTGTTAGACTTTTAAAATTAAGTTGCGACTTTAATGTTTCAATTTTTTACTAGAAATTAAATAGATCAACATGGGGATGAAATGAGTATTAATGTAATGTTAATAGTAGCTATATTAGTTATACTTTAGAACAAATTTGAAAATTTATGATGACTTAAGAGTTAAGAGCGGATGGAGCAACAGTTTATAATTATTCATAAAAACAATTAAATATTAATAACGAAATATTCTTATTACAATTAACTTTCTATTTGTACAATTTCTTATACATTTTTAAAAAAAAATACAAACTATATTTAAAAAAAATACCCCATCCGTCTCAAAATAGATGTCGTTTTAGAGTGTTTCACATATATTAAGAAATGTCATTAATGCATGTGAAGAAGTCTCAAATACCCCTAAAATAATTCAACTGCCTAGGTAATTAAATGGTTAGGTAAGAGATAGTTCACTATCATTATTAAGGGTATAATTGGTATAGAGCAATAAAAAAACTTTGAAAATAGTGAAACGATAAGTATTTTGAGACAAAATTTAACTCTCTAAACGACATCTATTTTGAGACGGAGGGAGTACAAACTAGAGTTCAGTTTGCATTGAGTAAATTTGAACAGGATGTAACTTGCAAATTGCAATAAGAGGGTTGTTCCGTCATTTGAAAAAATGGCCGGACTTTCGTGCAAATTGCAATACACACTTCAATAAACGAAAAGCTCGTACTTTTCCGTCTGCATATCTGAAACGGAGCCGAGAGAAAGCCTACTGCGCTTTGGGCGGTTCCAACAATCAATATGGTAATGAAATTCGTTCCTTACTTTGGATAATTTGAATTTGAAATCACTATTTCTGTTCAAATTATGGGTATTCATTTCGTGAATTAATTTTAGATTTCTTTTTTTAATTTATGACCGCAGTCGGCGTTGTTCAATTTCCATTCGTTTCTGACGGTGGTGCTGTTGGTGATCTGCACTTGTACGTTTCTCAAGATGCAGTTTCCGACGATCCTTGAACAGAAAACTGGGTATAATTCTTTCTCCTTTCATGTTTGATCATATACAGTATACCCTATCGATCTGGATATACAAAACCCATGATTTTCTTCCTTAACTGGTTTATGATGATGTTGTAGTACTAAATATTTTTCATACTCACTTTAGGAATTGTTAGCTCCATTGGAAATACGGTTATTTATTAAGTTTATAGTGTAATTTTTATGGTTGAGCATGGATTTTCAAGAGGAGTAATGCTAGAGATCCCCAAATGTCCCTACTTTGACCCGGGAAGAAGGAGAGACTTGATAGAATTTTGTGACATCTATTTGGGATCCTATGCCTTTTTTATTTGTAGTGGCCTTCATTTACGGATTTGTCTTTTATGATCTCGGTAGTTTCTAATCTAGGTATGTGATTTGAGTTAAAAATAAATAATATCATTTTGGTTATAGTATATTGGAAGTGTGGATATTGTAATCAGAGTGGTTTGTGATGGAACTGTGAATACCTAAAATGCCGTTGAGATGGAGTGCCTCGTGGATATAGTGATATGAAGTAAAATGTAACTTGCATTTCCTAGTTCGTATGGATTGTGTGCAATAGATCTTGGCAGCTGCGCTGGGGGATGAAGAGGAAGGGATGCAAAGTGGGAGAGGTAAGGTTTTGCTCAAACTTATGTCAGTATTGGCCTCATGTTGTAGTGAATTGGCAAGGATTGTATCTTCATATGAAGACCGATTGTGTCAGGACTCAAAACGAAATTCATGTCGGTGATACTCCTCTGTCCCAAAATGATCTTCACAATTGATTATTCAAACTTTTTAAGGATATGAACACTTGCTTCACTAGTCATGCTGTGTATGCACATTTAAGCCTAAATTGTAATGAGAAGAAATTTTTGGGACAATAAAAAATGGGAAATGAAGAGATCATTAAGGGACAGGGGGATTATTCATCAATTTTGACGAGTAGGTGACTTGTAATGTCCAAAAATAAAGCCGTGATGCTGCAAATGGGATCAACTGAAATACTGTGCGGATTGAATAGCTAAACTAGGTTCATGTAAGTAGCTGCGTGAAACCATTTTTGTTTTCGTTCAATTTTCTTTACATTATTGTAAGGAGCTCCATGGAACCTTGTGCATAAGCTTTGTCATTGTATTTTCCTTGCAGAATACCCTTGATATTTGCGATCAAGAGTTTTGTGTAAAGGATTAATTGAACTGAAAATTTCATGACTAGCGCGTTCCTCATTAAGGCGTTGCAAAATCATGTGTGCCTATATTCATATAGTAAATTGATTTTGTCAGAATGTTGTACTATTGGTGAATCCCATACCTGAATTGCTTAGACTCAAATCGGTAAGGCTGACATTCACATGTATTCCTCCTGCCCAGAAAAAAAGTTTCATTACTCTGTGATGCTCGGACTCTTTGGTTTACCCCACCGTACCCGTGTCGGACTCGTATTTTAGTGTTGCCGAGCACCTTAGGTATTACTTAGAAAATAAATTTGTGGTGCAATTTTTAGGAAGTATAAGCAAGTAAAACTACACCTTTAGAACATTTGACTTGCCAAACGTGCTACTTTTTGGGACAGGAATATGTCATTACTATCTATATCTATTAGAACAAGAAATTATGCTGGGAATACATTTTCGTGTGGGGTTCTTTATTGAAGTGAGAAAAAGGCTAGAGCTTATTCGGAATAACTACTTAAATATGTCGCTTATTTGTTGTCACAGAAATCTACATAATAGGACTGAAATTGGATTCCTTATGAATCTGTGATGCAGAATAGTGAAAAGACCTCATGTTTACCTGTTAAGTTTAAAGTGGTTAAGTGACTACTGACACGGAGTGTTACTGTCGAGGTAGTTAGACAATATTCAAGTGTAGCTTGTTTAAACTTTTCTGATAAAATGCGTTGGAAATACTACTAGTATAATTTAAGCCACCTCGTCAATATCTTTGCTGCTGTCAAGAAAAAATGATGTGCTCCGGGAATGAAGCTGATGTGCTTAAAGGTTGTAAGATCTGATTATAATATCATATGGTGTTTTCTTGGCTTCATTTTTGCGCTCAAACACATGTATTTCGCGGGCCAAATTACGTTGGTCCCCCCCCCCCCCAAGTATCCACTCAATCCCACTTTGCTCCCCATTTTGTAAAGTGAGTCTGTTTGGTGCTTTAATTTTGAAATCGTCTCACGTAACCCCCTGACATGCACTTGAGCTGGGGGTAAAGTGGGACGAATTGGAAAGCGCCAAGTGATAAAGTGGGACGTTTTGGAAATTAAAGTACCAAACAGACTCACTTTTCAAACTGGGTACAAAGTGAGATTGGGTGGATACTTTGGGGTGATAAACGTTATTTGGCTTATTTTGTGTGGTTATTCCCTATTCATCAAATGATGTGGCTTATTTTAGGCTGGTTTCTTGTGTGGTCAAGGACCTCAAAGTTTATATCAGTTACTTGCTGTAAATGCAAGCACCCAGATATTAAGTGGATCATAATTGTTTTAAAACTGTAATCATTATATGGAACATGTACTTCGGCATATGTATTTATCTGACCCTAAATCATTTTCCCGTCGGTCATTTGGCAGATTCCGTGGTTTCTTCTGGAAGGCTGCTAGAATAGGTAATGTATATTGTCCATATTCTTTATTCCCGACATGTATATTTCATAAAATTAATTTCTTGTTTTTAGCTATTCAATTTTTTTGGTTATTATAGATAATCTATCAAAAATAATATTATCATGCAAGAAATGTATGTTGGTATGTTGGCACTCTGATCCATATATATGCCTTGTGCATTTGAATGTGAAGTCTCTGATGATTTCATCAGTGTATATGTATAATACCTCCATCCCAGAATTTCCTTTTTTGGGTTGTCCCAGAGAAGTAGTCACATTTTTAAATAGACTACTCCCTCCGCCTCAAAATGGCATTTGACTTTTTCAAACATTTTAAGGTTACGTTGTATGTTTTGGAAATGTAGTGGTTTTGAAGCATTCATTTTGAAAATGAGACTAACTTTTTGGGACAAACAAAAAATGGGAAACAAGACTATCATTTTGGGACGGAGGGAGTAAAATTTTAATGCAATTTCAAGAAAGTACAAGCGTGTTATATATGTTCCTTACACCAAAGAAAGTACAAGCGTGTTATATATTGTTCCTTACACCATCCACCCTCAAATGACACATCATTTTGTCCTGCATTCTATACTTGACTGACTTATCCGCTGATGTTTGAAACAGGGGAACGTTTGAGCCCTTGGGTGGCTGCTGGATGCTTCACGATGGGTGTGTCGATCATATTTTTCTGATTGTCGTGCAGTAGATTGGCTATTGAAGGAGTTCTTGTTTCTTTTTCTTCAACAGCAAGTAGCTAGTAGGAGTAATCTACTTTGAAACTCTGGTGTTACTTCTATTTTAGTGTTAGAGAAAAGAGGCGTTCCAGTTACTGTACTCTTTGTGTAATTGTGTGCAATTATTATCCAATCAATATATAGAGATTTTTGCGTACGTGCACAGTAGTAACCATTTTGACGGAATTATAAGGCTCAATGGTAAAAGAATATGGCAGTATGGTTAGTTTCTACATGGTGAACAGGTAACAAGTCCGAGTAATCAGGCTTGACAAAACCCATTTACCTCATAAAAGAAAAGTGCTCTAGCAGCAGCTCGTAGACCTCCATTTCCGTACCAAATAAACTTCATCACCATAAAATGGTACGAAAGAGGTTGACTTACATGACAAACAAAAACTTGGCTCAGATATCAGAAACCATGAAATCTCTACATGTTTAAAACCCATAAAAAGAACGTTTAATACCGCAAAAGTGTTGTCTACAAAAATTTAAGCACAAAAGTGAAATGGGTGAAAAGGTTATCAGAAGTAGGTGTGCAGTTAAACAAAGCAGCAGCATAAACATTTTGTTAATGAAGCTATCTCTTCTTTTTTCCACCCTTCCCAGATTTCGTCGCTCCAGCATTTGAGGTAGACGCGGGTTCCTGTTTCTTGGTCCTTCCGGGGTGTCTTGGAACCAATTCCGCAACGTGGAGCATCAATTGTTTCTCTGCAATATAATCCAAGTGAGTTCAAAGTAAGAAATAACATGGAAGCAAAAACAGAATAAGAATACATTTTAATGGATTATTTCAGTTAGTACTGATAAAAAAACTCTTTTATTTTATTTTTTCGGGATGGGGGGGGGGGGGGAGGGTTGTAACATTCACTCATTCAGCAATGGACTAATATTTAAATTCCTATAAATCAAGCAACTGCATACTCAAGCAATTACATCCTGTTGAATTACTGATTCAATATATTCATGGATTGATCATGCCCAAAATGGTCAGTTGTGAAGGCTTCTGCAAAAGAGGAAATGGACACTGAGTCTTTATCACAATGGGTATAATGCATAAACAGATGACCATGCAGGTTATAAACGTATCCTCCACGTTAATGGCTTCAGGAAAAAGAAAATATCACATTGTTGGCAGCATATGGTTTATAAGTTTGTAGGGTTCCTTGGGGATAAAACTGGGAGCAAAAGTGAAATGTATATTCGATACTTTTTTACTCATAGCAAAATACGGCTCTTAAGTAACTAGATAAATGTATGAAACCGCTACAAATAGGTTAGTATCACAATGAAAAATAAAAACTGTAAAGCTTAAAAAGCAACCTCTCTAGTCAAATTATCCTTCACAAAATTGAGACAGAGCCAAGCATATAGTTAGTAGCTTAAGTCCCGAATAAGCCCTAACGAGACTGAGTACTAGTTATCCAATTATCCTTCACAAAATAGAAGCAAGTTGCAAGACTTGCAGGCTGCAGCAAATGACCTTTACCCTCTCAAATATAATCGAGCCTAGAAAAACTTAACAATATGGTATAGACTCCACTTATATATCTATAAACACCACCAGTTAAATCTATGCCAAGTAATTGGAAAAGGTTGGAATCCTAACCAGCATAGTAGAAATGGCTTAATGGCAATCAAAGGACGGCCCTCTTTTGGTAAATGATGTTGATATAAGTCTGTAATAGAATACACCAAGAACCAAAAAGTGAACACTAGAACTAGAGTTATGGGGTGCTAGTGACACTTCTGGACTAGGTCACCTTGGCTAGAAAAGTTGTAGAATTATGATCAGTTAGATAAGCATTAGTTAAATTTGGTGTTTGGAAAAAATAGAGGCGTCTGTCTGTAGCTTGGCATAGGGCGAATTAAACACAGTAGAGGCACGGATGAATACATTTTGATACAGCTTGATCCATATTTTTGTATTCCAAGCGAGCCATTGAAGATTTCCTACACAGGTAAGAGCAGGGTTGCAGGATTCGCTCCCCATGGCCCCGAATCGCGTATTGATTCGCAGGTATCACTTCGCGATTCGATACCGGATCAATACAATGTAGTTAGCCAATCGAGATCTTTGATTCGTGTACCGATACCTTGAAAAATCTCTTTGAATTCGCAATTAATGTCCTCTAAAATTGAAAAACCAATGTTGCAATAAATAATTACTGTACATTAATTAGTAATAGGTTTCCAAGGAAAACACAAACGGCTCTAGAATTGAAAAGCCACAACGTTCATTTCAACTGACAAAGGAGATGCTAACCCTCATAAGTTTTATTATCAATTTATCAACATGAATGTTTCTTTTGGGTTTTTTTTTTCCGGTGATGTAATAGAACGTTAAAATGCTGATTTTCTATGAAAAGTAAGTTTATTATTATTATATACTCCCTCCGTCCCACCCAAATTAGGATTTTTGGGTTGGGCACGGGAATTAAGGAAAAAGTGTTATTGGAGTAGGTGTTGTGAGTATGAAAAGTAAAGTAGGAGAGAGAAAGTGAGGTAGAGAATAATGAGTGGAAAGTTGTTGAGAGTGTGAATGTGGGTCCCATTAAATAAAACATTTCCATTTTTGGGTTGTTCTAATTCGAATGGGACCCCAAAATGGAAATCTATCCTAATTAGAGGGGGGGGGGCGGAGGGAGTATATTTTTTAATATTTATTTAAATCAAACGTACTAATATTGTGAATTTGTGAATCGCAATAATTGTAATACTCTACGTATTGGATTCCATGGGTTGAGTGAATCGCGAATTCAAATCGGACGAACTACGAATCGTGCAACCCTGGGTAAGAGGTCCTACATCATTCATAACCATTTATTAAGTTTATGTAGTATGTGAAACAAAAAAAAGGCATTGTGCATCGTACTATTCAGGATTCAATCAGTCATGTGGATCTAAGTTCGGTACGCCAGTGTAAAGTTTTAAGTTTAAAGCAAAGGGCACAGATGTGGGTCTTCAAATAGCCATATAAGACCTCAGACAAATCTTTGTCTACTTCTTCTGTAAGACATATTTTGAACCCAAAAGGCTAGAGTTCATCCCATCTGATAAATAAGAAAGACAGTGAAACATAGAGCTCGGGTATATTAACTATATCCTCTACTGAGGTAGGTGTGGTTGAATCGTATCAGTACGTAGTAGTGCATGAATCGTGATGGCCTTGGTAAAGTTGGGGCATTGTTTTAGCATGGGACTACACTTTAGTTTCTTCTCTTGAAAGTACTGCTAACATGATATACTAGCGCTTTTCATGAAAATTTCCACAAGTGATGTGGATACATTAAGTTAACCAAACTATTGAGAAGACACGTAACAGTTCTCTTAAAAGAATCAATTTATTAGTTTGTTTGAACATAGCATTGCTTTGAAACCAGTAAACTGAAGAAGAAAAAAAAGACGACGACAGAATTCAGAAGAAGTGAGTGAAGCAAGCATACTTGAGGAGATTGCGGGATTGTATAATGTCCCATCATCCTTCTTCAGCATAAATCTCACCCTCCCTCTTTGCATAAAATCTCGGGGATAAGCTTTATCAAGCTTCAAAATCAACACAATGAAGCCACATTACGCAATGACAAACAATCAAACACAACAACTTAAAATAAAATCAAATAACAATCTTGTAAAGTAACCCAGATAATTCTGCCATTTAAAGAAACCCGATTAATTCATCAATCATTAAAAAAAAAAAAAAAAAAACCTCAATTTGGGTGTAAATATACCGATTTATGCGTCAAATTGAAGTATGACCGGAATTAAAAATAAAATGATCAAAGGCAAACCTCAATCGCGAAGGGGATTTTGAGATGGCTACAGCAATCACCAATTTCGATAGAAGTAGGGTTTTCGCAGGCTTTGATGGCACTAATTCGTCTGCCTTGAGCAATTGTTTTCTTTGAATTTAGGTAAACTGGGTACAATATATTCCACTTCTTTATATTGCGAATTTCACCATCCATGGTTGTTTCTACCCTAACATTAGATCAAAATAATAAAAATTGAATACAAGATTTTAAGCCAAAGAACAGAACCCTAATCGAATAAAAACATGAATTAATCGAATACAGATCTAACTATGTGCGAGTGAGAGGGGCAGGATTGGAGGAACGTACCTTGAATTGGAGAGAGAATCTAGAGAGAGAGAGAGAGAGAGTTTTGAAGTCGGAAGCACTGCAATGAGCGATGCCTTCCCTGGGCAGTGGCGGCTACTAATGGGCTTGCTAGACTGATTGGGCCGTGGCTATCAAAAACGTAGGTAGAGACGATAGAGGTTGGCCTATATCTACAATTTATGTTTAAATATGCATAAACACAACGTATTTAGTGAAGCAAGTGTTCATATCCTTAAAAAATTTGAACAATCTAATGTGAAGTTTGTTTTGACACGTATGGAGTATTATTATTGTTGTTGTTTAATTTTCGTGTATTTGTGTGCGGGTGGTTGTACCATTCTACCATGATAGCCAATGGCGGATCTAGACCTTTTGAAGATGGTACTTGGACCCCCCTAATTTCTGTAATTTTTACAAATTTACCTTTTAAAATTTACAATATTCTTTTTCCTTAATTTTGTTGTTGTTGATAAAGTCTTGTGTTAATTTTGTTACCATTCTCAATCAACAATGTTAATAGAGGGTGCTACTATATACAAGGCACACAATGTACAAGGCAAATTGAAATTACCATAATACCCATATATATACTTTTAAAAAAAAAAACTTCCCCTCCCTCCCCCATTTCAAACCCGACTGTTCTCTCTCTCTCAAAAACCAACGGCGAACCCCTCTCTCTCTTGACTCGACGAACCTGACGACCACCACAACACCACCACGGGAAATGAAGACAAACCTCCCTCTCACCGGTGGAAAGTCCGCCTCTTCTACTGCCGCTCCAAAAGTAATATAATCTCTTTTTAACCTAAAATTTAAATTTGAAAACCCAACAACAATTTTATGCCTAAAATCGATTATATAACTGTTAAATGTTGTGTAAACCTATCCAAAATGGTTCTAATTGTGATTTGGTAAAACAAATTAGGGTTTTTCGTTGGAATTGGTTACGAATTTGTGGGGTATAATCTGGCCATGTCGGGGTGTGTTTCGTGTATTACAACACGAAATGGTCACCAACATTTCGTGTAATGGCACACGAAATGTAAACTGATTCATCAGTTTACATTTCGTGTGCCAATACACGAAATGTTGGTGACCATTTCGTGTTGTAGTACACGAGATACGTTCCACATTTCGTATATTAGGACACGAAATGTAAATTGATTCATCAGTTTGCATTTCGTGCTCTAATACACGATATGTGGTGAGGTTTCTCGTGTCTTTATACACGAAATGATCACCAACATTTCGGGTATTCCCACACGAAATGTCAACTGATTCTTGAAAATTAATTGTCTCTTATTTAATTTTTTGTAGGGACGTAAACCTGCGACCGCCTCTAATAGAAAGAGGAAGGCCGAGGAGGCAGCTGCAGCTAGAGTAGATGCACGGAGCAAAAAGAAGCACGACAAGAATGTCGTGATTGAGCAGATTGTGGATGATGAGACAAATAGTGAGGGTACAGATTCTAGTACGGGGTCGGAGGAGGATTCATCTTCTCGTACTCGTTCCCGAGGTGCATCTGTGCATGAGGCACAGTTATCTAGTGATGAGGAGGAGGAGGGGAGGAGGAGGAGGTGGAGGTGGAGGAGAGTTTATCTGTGAGGCCTCGCAAGAGGCGGGAGGCACGGGCCAGAAAGGGGAAAGGGGCTAAGGATGAACAGTGGCAGCTTAAGAGTAACCCCGGTGGTGGCCCGGAGGAGGTTGATTTGTTGTACGGGTTTGGTCATCACCGAGCCCGTAAGATATGGGAGAACGCCACTTGTGAGCCGGTGTTGAAGCGCCAAACGAGGCAGCAGATTCTAGATAAGTAAGTATATGATTTGTTTCTTAAATAGCTTTATTATGTTGTTATTGTTTTAAACCTCCTCTGTTCCAGAAAAACAGTCTCATTTTGACTTTTTGTTAAAAAAAAAAAAAAAAAAATCAAACTGGGACTGTTTTTCTGAAACAGAGGGAGTATTAATTATAATGTTTTGTTTGGAATCAACAGGTTCTCGCATTCTTCTTTACCGGCGGATGATAGAGCTTGGTGGGCACGTGTTCAGGGTACCGGCCTCCATTACCTACATGATGCTACCATTCGCCGGCCTGCGCTCCTAACGGCGTTTGTGGAACGGTGGTCTCCCGAGACTAATACCTTCCACATGCCGTAGGGGGAGATGACGATCACTATGCATGACGTCACTCATATCCTAGGTATATTCTTGTTTGTTGTCTATTTTTTATAAATTACATAAATTTTATCAATTTCATAAATTTTATCAATTTTATTAATTATTTCATTTTCAATTTGTAGGTATCAGCTGTTCAGGTGGCCCTGTTACGAAGGCGGTTCCAGAGCTTAACGTAGCCGGTATCAGGGCACGCCTTGATACATGTCGGAAGGGCACGACGTACTCTTTAGATGGCCTCCGCCGGTCCTTTGAGACCCCTTCCGACATGACTGACGATGAGCGCGCTTCCACGTACATCATGTTCCTCCTCGGCTCCACGTTGTTCGTGGACAAGACTCAGGATAAGATGCCCTCAGACTACCTTTCATTGTGCGTGGATATTGACAGAGTGGGGGCTCTATCCTGGGGGACAGCTGCGTTGGCATATCTATACCGGGAGTTGGGGAAGGCATCTAGATACGGATGCAAGCAGATCGGTGGTTGTTTGAGTCTTTTAAAGGTAATATTTAACAATCATTTAATAATTACAACATGTATTTATGGTTATAACATTGTTAACTTATTTATTTCATACATTTGCAGGCCTGGATATACGAGCACTTTCCGATTTTCCGGAGAGATATTGACCCGTTATGGACGGAGGGCCAGCCGAGGGCTCGTAGATGGGTACGTACTGATACGGCCGGAAGGGATATGCCCCATCTATTGAAGTTCCGGTATACCCTGGACACGATGACGGTTGATAGGGTGAGTTAGTTATATTTAAAGTTTAACAAATTGTTATAATTTATTATTTCTGTTGACGGTGTCTAACAAATTCATTTTTAGGTTTGTTGGACTCCCTACGGTACCACCCCAGATGCGCTTTTGCCAGTCTCATACTTCCGTGGGGTTATACGCTTCCAGGATATCACGGAAGCGTATATGCCTGACCGTGTTACACGGCAGTTTGGGATCCAGCAGAAAATCCCCAGAGACCCCATATCTTGCGGCCGAGATTGTTCATTGATGGCCGGTCAAAAGGGGTACAAGAAGTCCTATGGAACGCGTGATGAGGTATGGGAGGATTGGTTAGAGGACGGCTTGGGGGTTTTCGATCCAGTGCGTAGATGGGGGCCGTCCGTGAGCGCATCTGATCCTGTTACTTCCACGTATATGCAGTGGTTCCTGGCTAGGACTCATGTTCGGATTACTAATCCGAATCATGATGCCCTAGTTAACGTTCCACCACCGCCTAGGTTTGAAGAGGCACGAGATATACTACTTCCACTGCTCACGGATGACAGGTTACCCGCGGATGACATAGATCAGATTAGACGGGCGCACGATCTATTACGAGGTCCCTTTTAGGTACTATTTCCATTTTTATTATCACATTTCAATTTTTATGTTCCTTTTGTATTGTTTTAGTACTTTTGTTTTGGGACGGAGGTTGTAAATTAATGATTTATAACTTTTAATTTCAGGTTGGAGAGGAGTATGCCCCAGGGATATGGACTCGTGACTGCTCTGCTTGAATTTATGATTTGTAATTCTGGTTTGGTAGTTTTCTGATGATGTATGATACATTGATTGGATTTTGGCACTTTGTATTGTTTTAGTACTTTTGTTTTGGGACAGAGTTTTTAGTACTTTTGTTTTGGCACTTTGGTAGTTTATTATGAGTTGGGATACATTGATTGGATTTTGGCACTTTGTAGATTAATGTTTTGTAAACTTTTGATGTTTGGCACTTTTGGTAAATTTTGCTGAAATTCTGGTTTAGTGTTATTGAAATTTTGGGTATGTTTTTGTTACTTTTAAGCTTCTATTTTTTTCCAGTAAAGAGACCATCTCGTGTGCTAATACACGACATGTCTTCATTCATGTCGTGTATACACACACGAAATTCATTTATACCCAGAAAACAAATCATTTCGTGTTTGTATATACGACTTGTTTAATTCAACTCGTGTAAAGTTCATACGACCAGAACAACTACATCTCGTGTATGTTCACACGAGATACAAAGAACCCAGAAAAAAAAACATGATTACATAACCTAAAACCCACAATTTCATACATCATTTAATACCAGAAATTCAAAACCCAAAAACCAATAACACAATCATACTAAAGTCAACTAATGTATCCATACATCACAACAACCAATATCAAAACAAGAATTTCAATACTACATCAAGTGATCCAAAAATAATAGTACTAACTTTAATATACTATCTCCGTCCCAAACAATACGAAACTTCATACAAACTGGATGATTCAAACATCAATACACTATAAACATAAACGATGGCCTATTTCCTGCAATTCGTGCTTCGTTCGCCATAATTGAGAGTCGGTTGAATGTTTCTATCCGAGTTCTGTATGGCATGATCAGGTTACTTGCGCTTGGATCACGTTGCTCCTCCCAATATAGTGCTACTGATGGTATCGGGTAATCACTATCTGACATGTGCAGCTGCAAAAGTAATAAAATTGTCAAATATAACAAATTTAAATAAGATAGTTAAATATAACAAATTTAAATAAGATAGTTAAATATAACGAATTAAAGTATCATACCAATATAAAATGGTTTCCCACATGTCCCAACACAAGTGTGTCTGTGGGTGGTCCTGTTCCTTGTGGTACAGTCACTGGTAGGCATGTGAAGCCAGCGGTTTGCGAGTACGAGACAAACACCACATTATACACCGTGGCTATGATGTGCCCTATCTCTGGGAGTATCAACCAATAATATTCCGAACAAGGGGAGGCATAGTGATTAATGCGACTATAGAGCTCGTCCATATCTCTCCAAGGCATAACTCTCTCATAAACCTTTCGGCGATGAAGCAGCTCCTTGGCACAATCTGAGCGCACTCTTTGCCACATCTCCTCTGTTCCGTATATTTGTGCTGCTACTGCTCTATATCCACAATTTCCATCACCCATCACATCTGTGAAGCCATCAATAAATGGGACAATGAGAGGGGTAAGCAACATCCTATGCACAGAAGTATGTATATCATTGACTTGTCCATTTCCACGACCCCGTCCCCGTCCCCGTCCCCGACCTCGACCTCTCCCAGGACCTGAAGCAGCTAGTGGTGGAAGAGATATAGGAGTAGTAGGGCTAGATGGTGGTGTAGTGGGGACTCCAAAATGTCTGTCGGTACGCTCCCAATCTGACAGTACTATACAACTGGTGGTCCGGGGTTTATTTGCCTTTGAAATATGATCCGGCTCAGAAGCATCTCCGGTTTGTGGATGTAGCCCTTCATTTATCGTTTGAAATAACCTTCTCTTTACCGGTCCAGGTGAGTTCTGCAGTTCATTCAACACAACTTCAAAATCAGGTCCAGTGGGACAGTATTCTACTTCAATGTCCAACTTCTTCCATAAATCATGAATCGAGGACAACTCAATCCGGCCTCCAGAGTTTTGTATGCATGCAATCTCGTGACTACATGGAAGTCCATGTGTTCGCCTCAGGTAACACCCACAGCCTGAAGGATCCATGACATTATCCCCACAACGACTCCGCTCTTCTTTGATGAAGTCCAAAGCTTCCTTTGACACTCGCCCCAATATGTCGTGATACAGATCACATGTCTTCATATCATTTGGAATTCTACTCTTTGATTGCTCCATCGTAGCTTTGATTGTTGTTATTTGGATTTCCATAATCTCATGAGCCTTTTTGAATAATGTGTCAAAAGTAGAAGAAGCACTCCCCAAGGCCTTCTTCAACCTGTTATGCTCACTCTCAGCCCTGTTCGTGGTGTGGGTTCTGAAGTGCAGTAACTGATCTGTGTGCATCGACAAAATATTCGTAGAGTATGGAGCAATCCAAGTCTCGCGGAGGTAGGTCAATAAATTAGGATAAGATCTGTAACGATCGCAAAACAATTGCCAACGGGTGTCCCACTCTTCGCGAGTAGCGGCTGATATTGCTTCATTAAATCTCCTCATGAATGATAGTGCAAACTGATTGCTACCAGTTTTAGCCAACGCTCTCTTTTTAACATTGACTTCGATATGCCTTCGACACAAATGGTGTGCGGTCTCGGGAAATACCATTTGGACAGCATTAATGAAAGCCAAGTCACGATCAGTTAAGAAAACAGTTGGCATGTGGGGAGTATGAAAAAGACTTTGCAAATTCTTGAGTGCCCACGTGTAATTCTCAGTCTTCTCATTTTGGAGGAACACATATGCAATTGTGAAATTCTTCCCCGTTGAAGTAAATCCTATAATCTCAAGTAATGCCATTCCATAGCAGTTGGTCTTGTAAGTGCAGTCACCTTGTATCATTTAAAGAGAAATAAAGTTAGAAATGAATAAAATTGCAATTCAAAAAAAATGCATACGACTTGTGGAAAACAGAGTCAAAAAAATCAAAAATTTACCTTGTACTACATATGGAAAACAGTTAAGCATATCCGATGCTCGTGGGTGAGAGAAGAATATGTCACCGATCATGTCACTCTCGTTAGCTTTCCTCATGAAGCCGGTATATTGCTTATCCTCAAGTGCTTTCATGAACTGTTGAAGCGAGGATCTCCCTTGTCGTTCTTGTGACTTGCATTTTGTGAGGGCATTGTGGACGTGTTTTGGAGTACTCACGTTCTTCTCATCCTTCCTCTTTAACATTGTTAGAATGTTATTTGGACGCACCGAAGACTGACTTGCGCTACACACCTCCTCATATTCAGAACTAGTTAATTTACCCAATGGATGACCTTCAGGATACGTTGGAAAGTCATGATTATGAGAACCATGCTTCACAACGTAACCCCATACCCCATCACCCCTATCTTTGGCCCGGATTTCAAAATTGCACCCAATCTTCTTCGTACTAGTCAACCTCACATCTTTAGTTTTTCCGGACCTGTACTTGCCACCAAAATGGCATACAATCTTCGCGTAGCCTAGGATCTTGCCACTTGTCTTCCTCGAATCTCATATAGAAAGGCTTATATTTTGACGGGCCGCGATATCCCGTACGTGTTTAACAAGATCATCCCTATTTGAAAATAATAGGGATGTATCGAATTGATCACTGACATCCGGTCCCTACAAATTGTATTACCATCAATTAAAAATTTGCACAATAAACAACAGGCTGTATGACATTTCGTGTAACATTATACGAGATGGTCTGGCACATCTCGTGTAACTATACACGACTTAAACACATTTATCTCGTGTGACATAATACGAGGTAATACACCATAACTCGTGTATACACACACGACAACTAGCATAAAACTCGTATAATCTCACACGAAATATAGTAATATCAGAATTTAAAAATCCAATCTTGAAAAACAATTTCGTTTCAACATTGGATTTTTATTGCGATTTTGATCAAAACACCAAATATAACTTTAAAAACTTACTTCATTGCTGCTTGGATTTTGATTTTGATGTGGAGAATTTAGTGGCAAACCTTCTTCTTCAAAAATATATTCCACAAGATCAAGATCAATATGATCATAAAAACTTGGAGAATGTTGTGGAGAATCCATACTATGGTGTTAGATGATTTGAGAATTAATGAAAATAATGGGTATAAATTTATGGGTGTTAAGACTTGGACAATGTTGTGGAGTATATCAATGCTGCATGGGTGTACAGCAATGGTGTTTCTCTGTAGGGTTAAGTTGTCTGCGTGTATATCGTGTTTTATGTGGGGGTTCAGGGTGTATCTCGTGTGTATATACACGAGATACTATGGTACATATCGTGTAAAACCACACGATATAGTCTTTGTTTCTTGTAATTATCTCGTATGAACAATACACGAGATATAATGTTTCATTTCGTGTATTGTTCATACGATATGTCTTACTAAATGTCGTGTATTTCAACACGACACACCATATAATAAAATAAAAATTAATTATACATAAATGTGGTAGGTTATATGATATTGTATGATGTTGGTTCAATCTTATATGTAATCATTGTTTGTTTTCCAACTTATTATAACAAGAAACATATAATCTTGATTAACAAATATGATAATTTCAAATATATAATCTTGAGTAGTTGGTATTCCTCTAATGTACAACTTATCATTAACCCCGTTTGGCAAATCATCGAAACAACTTAACTCGTTATATAACATGTTTAATTAACTCACTATATATAATCTTGATTAGAAATATAACACATAATTCATTAATTTAACATAGTACATGCACATCATAACATCGGTTGTTAGTTGATAAATAAAGTGGTATCACATTAACCTAATGAATGTGGTAGCTTATATATGATATTGTATGATGCATTACAACATGTTTAATTACCTCTTTAAATATATTATTGATTAGAAACATAACACCACAATCATTTGTTAGGTGATTATAAATAAAGTGGTATCACTTAAATGTGATAGGTTATATGATATTGTATGATCCAATATGACGTTTGTTCCTTGTCATGTATAAGTGTATAAATTTTGCTCAATTAACAACACAATTCAATAATATAACATAGCATATGCGTATCATTAACATCGTGTTGCAAATCATCGAAGAACACCTTCATTTTGATATGTCGTATGCATACACACGAGAGTATAGACTTATATCGTGTTATTATATACGACATGTATGACACGGACTGTCTTATAAAATATACACGACTTGTTTACATTTATTTCGTGTGCCTATGTACGACAGAGTATTGTACAACTCGTATAATTGAACACGACTTAATATCTTATACATTTGGTATATCTCGTGTGTTTTCACACGACACGAAGCCTTCAAGTCGTCCTTTTGCACACGACACGCGAGGGTAGTTTTGCCATTATTGGTGCCTTGTATGTAATATGCCTTGTATATAGAATTTACCGTTAATAGTTGGAGTAATCTTTTCATTTGATCGTCAAAGGTAAATCTTATTGTACTCTATCAACATTATTAATGGACTGAGTAGTGAGTAGTATTTCTATTTAATCGTCAAAAGTAGTTTTATTGTACGGTGGCGAATTAAAAATAAATAAATAAAATAGTAGGTGCGAAAAAGAAATGTTGCGCTTTACTATATAAATTACTCATCGTCGTCCTTCAAGTATGATATTTGGCAACTAAGTCTTAGTAAAGATTGTGATTCATAATAAATCAATTTATTTTCACATAGTTCAAGAATTCTTTAGAGAAGAATGTGGTGCACAACAAATCACCTTTTTTACACTGGAGAGTGAAAAGTGGCCTCACCATTCAAGCCCTCAAAGACAACTGGATCCCAAATTATCCAGACTTCACATCCAACACCACTTTACAAACTAGCATCCCAAACCTCCTCGTGGCTGATCTGATAAACAGGAATACAAACTCTTGGAAAGCTCATTTGATAAAACAACTCTACTCATCGCACATAGCAGAGTCTATCCTTTCATCATACATTCATTCTCAAGGACAAGATGATCCAGTATGGACTTTCACCACTCATGGTAACTACACGATTATGTATGGATATTTCAAGAGTCTGGCAAATCACAAAGACACAGGAGGTCTCCTACATGCCCCTTCACCCCCGGAACACCAAAAAATGTGGAGGACATTGTGGAATTTTCCGCTGGAACCAAAACACAAAATCTTCATGTGGAGATTGCTTAATAACACTCTACCCACAAATCAGCAGCTTGCTAGGAGAAATTGTGCACCATCCCCTCTCTGTCCAATTTGCTCTACGCATGATGAATCACCACTCCATCTGTTTTTCACGTGTTGGTATGCGCAATAAATTTGGATAACATCACCTATCCCTCCCCCTCCATCTCCCGTGGACAATCCAACTTTCACGCTATCTAATTGGTTAGCTCAGTGGATAAATCTTAAGCTGGAACCAGAAGATCTATACCTTCTGATTTACATTTGCTGGGAAATATGGCTTATCAAAAACAAAGATATTTTTCACCTTTCTTCCCCTGAGATAGACGGTATCATCCCCCGAGCTATGGAACACATTCAAAGACTAAAAAAGAACCAGAGGGATATACTGCAACAAAAAGCGACAGAGAGAGATTCACGTACTACGGTGACATCAAGAAATCAGAACAATCTGTCTTCAGAACGGAGTTTAGATTCAATAAATGGCAAGACTTTGGAAGACTACCTCAAAAAATTGGAACCACGAAATAGCCTTGTTTTCATCACAGATGGTGCATGGAAGAAGGGATCGCCCTGGGCAGGTATTGGATGGGAATTATGGGATGCGACAAGTGGAAGGCTAGCCATAGAAATTTCATCTCATAAAACGAGCTCGAGCATCCACACAGAATGCCTAGCAATCCAAAAAGGGCTAGATTGGGCAGAGAAACACAACTTCAAAATGATTGAACTTCTCACGGACTCTCAGTTAGCAAGATCCTACATCAGCAATCAACTGATTCCACCATCGAGTCTTGATCCGCTTATCCAAGATATAAAATCTTTAATTGAGAAATGTATTATATTTAGTATATGTAAAGTTGACAAAAAGACTGTCCACTATGCTCACATGAATGCTAGTTTCGCTAGGAAAATGTACCTTAATTTTGTAGGTCATGAGCCTACTTTTCTTTACAATTAATAAAAAATATCGCTTATCTTATAAAAAAAAATGTACACCTCATTTTTACTACAGTATTTCTCATTATTTCACAAACGGTGCTTGAAGTCTAGTTTTTTACATATTAACCATTCTCTTTTAATTGAGATAATAATTTCTAAATATATATGTATATATTTATAATCATAATTACTATTACAAAATTAATTATTTGAAAATAAATTAATAATTACAAAATTTAAAAAATAATTGTAATAGATAAATACAAAATATATTATTCATATATCATCTAAAATTATAAGGATGACATCAAAGAGGCATACATAATACAATTACATTAAAATAAGTCATAAATGTTGAAAATATGTTGCATAATTTATTAATGTTTAAGTTAATTAGCATGAAAATGTAACTTCTTAAAATTAGAGGGACTAAATTTGAAAAATTAAATTATTGCACCAAATTTGGTGATAGATATAGTGTTCATTAGTGTAGTTAATAGTAATACTGTTTTTTCGAAGGATAGTTAATAGTAATAGTAATATTGTTAGTGTCTATTGAAGTTGCTCTTAAATTAAAATCATATTTTTGAAAAATAATATTAAAATCATTAATATTCGCAAAACTGCCAAGTAAGAATAATAAAAAAACATTTTTTGTTTATTCGAAACAATAATCTAATTTTTAAAAGACAAAAACATGTGTGCACACATGCATGATCCGTCTCATCCATGAGACGGGCCGGTTTTTGACCCGCCCGCCCCACGAACCGGCTCCAGGACCCAGGGGGTCGAACCTGCCACTTGGCAGCCTCTAATAGGCCAAAAAAAAATATATATATTTATTTATTTTTTCGTTTTTTTCGGTTTGTCAAAAGTAATAGTTACTATAACTTAATGTAATGACTGTATTCATATAAAGTAACAGTTTGTATACATAAAAGTAATACATATATACAGAAAAGTAACAGTGTGTTTTTCTATGTTTTCTTCGTTTGCCAAAAGTAATACTTATTACAACTAAAATGTAACGAACGTGTTACTTATATGTAATAATGTTTATACATAATTGTAACACATATGTATAGAAAAAGTAATAATTCAACCATTTACATTTTTAGAGCTAAAAATACTTGATTAGTGTTACATGTAAAGGTATTACATTATCTATAAAAATATGTTATAATTTCTTTTATTAAAGTGCTACATTTACTTGTACAAACAATTACATTCATATATGAGTTGTTACTTTTCAAATGTTACTTTCTTTCAAAAAATTAAATCAAAATACACAATATTTTACATTTTTGCAAAAGCATTATTACATTTCAGTATAAATGATAATTACATTTAGATATTGTTTGGGTTACATGTAATTATAGTTAGTATTACATTTGAAAAAATGGGTAAAACGAGCTTTTGTTTTTGTAAAACAGGTGTTACGTTATCTTATGAACAATGTTACTTTATATGTATACAGTCATTACATTAAGTTATGGTAACTATTACTTACGGCTGAAAAGCCGAAAAAATAATAAAAAAAATAAAATAAAAATTGGACGTCTGGGAGGCTGCCACGTGGCGGGTCATGCCCCATGGGTCATGGGTCGACCCGTCTCATGCATGAGACGGATCCCCTTGTTCTCATGGGAGACCACCTCTTTTTAAAATTAATAGCTTAAAGAAATACTCCTTCAGTCTCACATCCACATTTGTATTTGTTGGTCAAAACAAGAAAATTTTAAGCAAGTATATATGTCAATCTAATCATCCTAATAAACTTTATTATGAACATTTTTTAAAATTTTACTCGAATTTAATTTTGATCAAAATTTATCTATGTCGACTAAAAATTTAAATGTGAACAAAATAAATGTGACGGAGGAGGGAGGGAGTAGAAAAAAAAGGAAAGGGAATACAAGAGAAAGGGGAGGGGTGGTCACAAAGAGATTATAAATGATTTTATAAGATCGCAGGAAATCAGAGTGGGCCGACGTGGGGAAGAAAGGAAAGTGAAGGTGGGTTGTTGTCTTTGTTTGTCCATTAATAAAACTAAATAATGTAAATAAAGGTAAATAAATAAATAAAAGGAAATGAGTGGTGACGAAATATTAGCTTTATGAAGAGGACTGACTAGGAGGGTGGCTTTGTTTGGCATCTACTTAAGAATAGAAAAAATCGGAACTCACATTTTCTTCTTTCATGCGTTGTGACAAAATAACTAGGGCGATGTTGGGGACACAAAAGATTTTACAAAATAAAAAATATAAAATAAGGTAATGATATTTTAGTAATTACATCGATGATAGTAGACTCGACACACTTTAATTAAAAAAACACAATAAAATTATGACACATTAGTTTATAAGTTAAATTTTATAGTATTTTTTGTGACTTTATATTTCCGCAAATAACTGAGGCGGCCAGCCACCACCTCAACCAGGTAATATCACCCCTGATTAGAAACTCTTGGTTTCAGCTTCATTACACGTGGCTATTTTGACTCCAATCAGTCCAATGCGGTCGTGCCGACTAGTTTTGTTTCTCCATGTCACATTAACTGATCTTTCGATTCGTAAAAATATACTCTGATAGTTTGGAAATTGGAATCATCTTTTTCTTTCTTTCTTTCTTTTTTTTTTTTCTGAAACAAAATTGGAATAATCCATTGAATAAAAGGATGATAGCTTTTGATTTTCTATTTATTTATTTATGTACTCCCTTTGTCTCAACTCACTTGACACATATTTTGTTAGAAGTTTGGCTTTGAGTCCCATTTATGGATCCCATTCAGTTTGCCAAAGTCAATGTTTATACACATTCTATGTTGTACCATGAAGCAAATTGATTTTTGGTGAAAGCCAAATTATTGGTGGAATCCATAGTAATTAGACCTCAAAGTTAGATATTTATGAGCCTTTAATGCCAATAATGAAGTGGGTTGATTGCCCTCCCACATGGGATAGGAAGGCAAAATCTTCCCTTTTGTTGGTGATATAAATGCTTTTGTGTCATCCCACATGGAAATGAGATGAGTAGTTGAAGTGTGATAAATTACTTGGCATTTCATACACTCATGTTCAAGTTACATGTGAGGTGGGCTTGATCATTTCCCCACACGCACTTGGTCGGGCTCGGGCGAATCGTTCGGGGCCTATCTTTTTGGACAAAATCCATTTGAGGTTTCAGTATTTGCAATTTGGTCCTTAACGAAATTCAGTTAAGTCCGTCAAAATCCTAATCGGACTGTAACTGTGCAGTTTCTTTTTGTGCAAGACTGGAACTCTTTGAGAATTAGGAGTCCGTCTCCTTGTCGAATTCTGAGCTCTAAATCGTGTATAAATAAATGATCCATCTCCTCAGAATAATACACACGAAAACACTCTCTCGTATTTTCCTCTCTATATTTTGTTCTAAAGTTCCAGTTTGTGTGCTAACGGCGGTGAGATTCAGGCGACTGAGATAAGACCGAAGTTGAACCGTACCTGCTGTGCAACCGTTCTTGATACGTGTTCTGTGATCGTTTCATCCTCGGAAGAATTTGGCTGGACCCGAAGCAGCACCAGTAGGGAACAATAATTCTTCTTAGGACAGTCTTCTCATAAGGCGACTCGATCTGATTGATAAGTTGTTCTAACTCTCTTTTCTGTCTCTGTTTGTTCTAATTTTACTATTGTTCTTGCTGGGTTTGTTTGCTATTGGCTTAATATATTATTACTGTTCTTGCATGATTTGCACCTGATTAAATTATCATTAATCTGTTGCTGCTTATTAATATTCCAACATATTTTCATTTTGGTCCGTTCCAGCTGGACCAGGAACAACTCCACCCAAATTAGTTTCACCCCTCCACCCAACGGCTCCGATCAAGGCCACATATGCGAGCTCATCAAATTAAAACGTTTTTAATTTTTGTGTGGGTCCTACCGAGCTCGGACACATCTCATCCGCCGAACAAAAAAAAATGAGGTGGATCTAATCGGAACCATTGGGTGGACCGGGGTGGAGGTAACCGCTCGGTGGAGCGGTTCGAAATCCCTCCTAGCTCACTTGACACTTTTCACAATAGTCTACTTTTTATAATTTTATATTCATTCTACCCCACCACTCATTATTTCTTCATTTTCTATCATACATTTTTTTTTAAATGATTGTACCCACCTCTTAAGTGTCAAGTGAGGTGGGATGGAGGGAGTATATTTTTATTTTATAATTGCACCGGTCAATACAAATCCTCTAAGAGTTAGGACCATTGCCAGCTTTTGCACATGATGATAACTTGATAAGCAAAAGGATGATAGCTTTTGATTTCTATTTAGTACTCAAGCTCTTCTATTGGAAAGTTTTTTAAGAGTAATAGTTAGTATGAATCTAATGATCACAATAAAAGTTTAAAAAATGTTTTTGAAAAATTACGTAATGATTTGTTAATTTTTTTTTAAAGTTTACTAGAATGATTAGATCGACGTCAATTATTGGAAAAAGTTTATTTATGTTGATAATAAAAAATCAAAATGAGACAAGCTTTTTGGAACAGAGAGAGAGAGTATTTAACAATACGTAAAGTGGAAACGAATCAAAGACATTTTAAAAAAAAAAAAAAATCAAAAATTTATGCTGTGTGAGCCAAACTCATTAACTTTTATGTTAGAGCAATAACAAGACTTGATAACAAGAAAAGCGAGCGATCACAAGAACACAGGTATACGTGGTTCACCAACTTGGCTACGTCCACGGGGAGGGGAGAGAATATTATTATCAATCTGAAGAATTCTTTACAAGATCACACTAATCTATGCTAGCACGAATTTTGGTCACAAAATTCCTGACTGTGCTAAAACCCTAGATCTAGAATTATTGATCTTCTCTGAGCACTCTAATAATTTGTTTATGACAATCTGAGGTGTGATTTTAATCTAAACTACCAGTCTCTATTTATACTAGTAAAGTTTATCTCAAAATCTCTTAGGAACTTGGAAACCTAGTCCAAAACTGACTTGGAAACCTTCCTTCTGCACTCTGTCCCGGAATTACGAAATCTCTCTGTTGTTTAATCATTTAACTCGGCGTCCCAAATTCAAAGGCATTAACCCAACAATCTCCACCTTGACTTTGAATCTCCATGACAACAAACCTTTTCTCCCCCCTCGCCTATTCTGCTGTCTAATAGCTGCGAACAATCTGCAAGTCCAAACAATGTTGGAACTTGCTTCCCGCCACGAGTTTTGTGAACATGTCTGCAGGGTTGTTCGCCGTCCCTACCTTCACCTTTACCCGTTTCTCATCCATTAGGAAATGATATCTGACATCAATGTGCTTGGTCCTCTCATGATGAACCCCAAGATTGCTGATCAATCCCTTCAACCATATTCCTTCCTTAGCGGACTCTGTCAATGCCACGTATTCTGCCTTTGTTGTAGACAACGTCACTGTCGTCTGCAATCTAGCCTTCCAACTGACAACTGACCCACCAAGCGTGAATATATATCCGGTCTTCGATCTTCTTGTATTAACATCGCCCAAGTCTGAGAAACCTTCGACTGCACATTCTGTCCCATCTCCATAGACGAGTCTGACATTGCTGGTGCACACTGTAGCATACATCAAACTACCAACTGCACTAGCATAGGATACTCGAGCCATATACTCTTTCTCCTCAACCGATTTGGGCCCAAACGCGACTGTCTGTGCATTCACTGCACCCGGAGTGTCTATAGCCTTAGCTGTTGACCTACCAAACCTCTCTGAAACTTTCTTGATGTATCTTTTCTGGGATAAGAACAGTTTCCGTTTGGCTCTGTCTCTATAGATCTCCATACCCAGAATTCTTTTCGCGTTACCCAAACCCTTCATCTCTGCGACCAATAAGCCTTTCAGCTTCTGAATCTCTGACTTCTTGACTGCTGATATCAAATAGCTGTCAAATCCTTTGTACCACTGCCTAGGCGATTGCTTCAATCTACAAACTTGATTTTCCTTACCAGGAACTTGGAATCCTTCCGACTCTGTCATGTATATCTCTCCTTCTATTGCTAGCAACACTCTGATCGAAATGTGTCTGACCACTGTTGAGAAGATCCCATTGTAGTCCACCCCCTCTCTCTGTGTGAGACCCCTTGCAATATCTCGAGCTTTATACTTGACCTCTTCTACCGGGGACATCCTTTCCCTTTTCTTGAAGATCCACTTGCAAGTCACAATCTTCCTGCCTTCTGGCCTTGTAGTCAACTTCCAAGTCTGATTCCTGTGAAGAGACTCCATCTCATCACCCATAGCCGCATACCTCTGAGATGACTCTGAACATGTATCTGCTTTATTGAAAGTAGAAGGTTCCGTAAGAACGGGCTCCACTTCCTCAGCAACCAGCAGTGCATAAGACACCAAGTCTTAAAACCCATTCCTGAAATTAGGTCTTCTAGACCCTCCTTGTGCTAACCCATGTTCTTTAGGAACTGAACTTGAACTTTCTGGTGCTTCAGTATTTGTCTTTGTTGGTGGATCCTGATAAACATCTGACTGTGGGACAACTAACTCTTCAATATCTTGTTGCTCCACCTGTTTTTCAACATCTGACTGTGGTACAACTAACTCTTCAGTATCTTGTTGCTCCACCTGTTTATCAACACCGCCAACACTTGAAACAATCATGGATTTACCAGTCCATACCTCATCGGGAACTTTGAGGCCAATACCAGCGTAAGGTCCATGATTCATCAAGTAACATGTTGTACTAACCGCTTCTGCCCAGAAACGCTTAGACAACTCTGCTTTGGAGAGTATGCACAACACTTCCACAAGCCATGTCTGATTCATTCGTTCTGCTACACCATTCTGCTGTGGCGTGCCTCTGCTGGTGAGATGTCTAGAAATCTCCACCTGTTTGTAAAACGAATCAAACTCAGTACTGCAGAACTCCAAACCATTATCTGTCCGGAGCTTCTTGATCTTCTTCTCTGTCTGGTTCTCCACTACTGTCTTCCAGTCCTTGAAATTCCTTAGGACCCCATTCTTGTGCTACATGATAACCACCCAAATCTTCCTCGAATAATCATCAACCATAGACGGCACATATTTGTGCCCCCTTAGAAATCCCTGACGTGAAGGTCCCCAATACTCTGAGTGGATGTAATCCGGAACGCCTTTAAGATCCTTGATCTCAAAGCCATAAAGAAGATCTCTGTTAGTCAACTCATGCATCTCTCGAGTGCTCATGTGACCGAGCCTGATGTGCCACAGCTTAGACGTATCTCCCTCGTTCACCTCTTATGACGCAGCCATAGCCGACTCTGCAAGCGTCTTTCCTTGGAGGAAATACAAGGAGCCCCGCTTAAGACCTTTTAGCATCACTTCTGAACCGTTACAGACACTAACTGCTCCACCTTTACCTTTGAAACTGAACCCTTTGTTGTCTAACTGACTAATAGAAATCAGATTCTTCGTCATATGCGGAACGTGTCGAACCTCATTCAAAGTGGCAACCCTACCATCATGAGTCCTGACCTTGATCGAACCAATACCGACAACCCTGCAGACTTCACTGTTAGCCATGCTTATATCACCGCCAACTATCTGCCTATAACCGGTAAACCATTCTCTCCTAGGACTGATATGGTAAGACGCTCCTGAATCAAGAATCCACGCATCAGATGCGCATGCTGATTCTGATGTTACTAGAGCATAATCCTCATCTGAACTGCAATCTCTGGCCGTCATGGCCTCTGCTGTGACTGGTGCCTTGCCTTGCTTTCTTCTGAGACAGTCGAACTTCCAATGCCCCTTCTCTTTGCAAAAATTACAGATATCCCCAGGTTTTGGACCCTTCTTGTGTGAAGAATTACCTTGATTGTTCTTCCTCCCACTAGAACCCCTGCTGTTGCTACTGCTAGCAACCAAACCTGATGAATGGGTACCTGCCTCATTCTCACTCACCTTTCGGCGCAATTCCCTCATCTTGAGAGAAGTTTTCACTTCCTCTAAAGAGATCCCATCTTTACGGTTTATGCACGAATCGACATAAATGTTCATAAGACATAGGTAAAGATACTAAAAGCTGCAAGGCTGCATCCTCGTCATCAACAACTACTCCTATATTACGCAGTTTAAGTAATGCAGAAGTAAATCTGTCAAGATGATCATTTATGGGCGTACCTTAAGTCATACGACAATCATATAGCTTCTTCTTCAGGTATAACTTGTTGGTCAATGAACGTGTCATGTACATATCTTCCAACTTTAACCAAAGATCGCTTCCGGAGTCTGTTCCTGCAACATTGGTTAGGATCTCATCATCCAACTGTCTGATGATCTTGGCGTGAGCCTTCTGATCTAACTTCTTCAACGCCGCCACCTCCTTCGCTGCTGCTATCTTGTCCTTCTCTGACTGTTCTGCTGTACCTTCTGTGGTGACTGCCTTATCCTTGGAGTCCTTACGATCCCTGATTGCAATCTCCAACGGTTCCCATAAATCTTTATCTATCAACAAAGCCTTCATCTTGACCTGCCAGAGAGAAAAACTATTATTCCCATTGAACTTATCGATCGAATCTGCTCCTTGACCCATCTTCTTGTTCTCTGCAGCGGAATCCCTGAATCTCTAACCACGAACCAAAGCTCTGGTGCCACTAAGAGAAATCGCAACAAGAAACTCCAAACGCATACAATCGAAGACAAAACACCAGCAGCTTCTTTCTAGATACAATTTCGGATGTTACGGACATCAAAATCCGATCTCCACCGTTCAGATCGAAGATCTGTGGGTCCCGAAGCTACTCACCGAAAATCAGCACGATCCAACGGTGAACGAATGCGCTACGCCTTTTTCTTCACCGCTGCGCTTGATAAAAACGGACCAGAAACTGCTACCTTGTTTTTCTTCGATCTTGGATCTCTTCCGTCGATGCTAATTCTCCTTTTCAACCAAGCTCTGATACCACTTGTTAGAGCAATAACAAGACTTGATAAGAAAAGCGAGCGATCACAAGAACACAGATATACGTGGTTCACCAACTTGGCTACGTCCACGGGGAGGGGAGAGAATATTATTATCAATCTGGAGAATTCTTTACAAGATCACACTAATCTATGCTAGCACGAAATTTGGTCACAAAATTCCTGACTGTGCTAAAACCCTGGATTTAGAATTATTGATCTTCTCAGTGTTAGAGCAATAACAAGACTTGATAAGAAAAGCGAGCGATCACAAGAACACAGATATACGTGGTTCACCAACTTGGCTACGTCCACGGGGAGGGGAGAGAATATTATTATCAATCTGGAGAATTCTTTACAAGATCACACTAATCTATGTTAGCACGAATTTTGGTCACAAAATTCCTGACTGTGCTAAAACCCTAGATCTAGAATTATTGATCTTCTCTGAGCACTCTAATAATTTGTCTATGAGAATCTGAGGTGTGATTTTAATCTAAACTACTGGCCTCTATTTATACTAGTAAAGTTTATCTCAAAATCTCTTAGGAACTTGGAAACCTAGTCCAAAACTGACTTGGAAACCTTCCTTTTGCGCTCTGTCCCGAAATTACGAAATCTCTCTTTTGTTTAATCCTTTAACTCGGCGTCCCAAATTCAAAGGCATTAACCCAACATTTTAGTTAGAGACTTAAGGGGGGAAATCATGAACAATAACTCTTTCATACTATAAAAATTATAATTTTAGCGCTAAAATTATTAAATTTAATTATTTCATAAGATTTTATTTATTGACTTGAATGAAAAAATAAGGTCAGAGGGAGTAATATATACTAACAAGTCATAATGAAGTTCTCCTAATAGGCAAAAGTCAATAAATATTTAATTAGCATTATAAAAGTCAAATACATTTTTGCCAGTACTTGGGAAATACTACTAGTCTTTAAACACAAACCATCTGTGTATCCATACGTCCAAGACTTGACATTAAAGTAAATGAATAAATAATGGATCAATATAAAATCCCATCATTTAAATTAATAATTTTCTTCAGTGTTGTATTTATTATTTGAAAGTTCCATTTGAAATAAAAATGTATAATTCTAATCATCTCTGTATATTTTAAAGTCTAATTGTCATCCATATCTGTGCTTTATTAATATGAAAAAAAAGAAGAAGATCTGGAATAGTGTATTTTATGTTTATTGATTGGACAAGGACCACTAATTATTGTAATGAAGGTTAAATTTATTGGGTAGGAAAATGATTAAGATAAGCACTAATGAAAGTAATTATTGGGTCAAATCAGTAATTGGATTAGTGGCATGAGTATCAATGCACATGGTTAATAAATCACACGTGAGACGGATTTTGTTGAGAGAGTAATTGGTTTGTACTAGACCATTTGCTATTTCGTCGATATCCGTCTCACATGTAAGACCGTCTCACAACAAGACTACTTCTTTTTTTCCGGGTACAAATAAGTTAGTACAAGTAGGTTCAAAGTTACAGCCGAATTATTTGTATTTTTCAGCCTCAAAGTAACTCGATACTCGGGTTGAGAAAACAAGTCAAAAGGAATCAAATTTGTTTTGATAAATGAATGCCACCAAAAATCAGTTGCTTACATTGAGAAAACAAGCCAATTACCATTATTAAATGGCTAAGCCCTCTAATGAGAGAGCAGATCTTTTGTGCCCATTCGGTGTGCCACACCATGTGCCCAAAGTGATCCAACAGCTCACAGTTTTTAAGATTAACATTTTATTAATATTATTCAAACATATTAACGGCCGGATCACTTTGGGCACATGGATGGCACACTGGATCGGTACAGGAGATCTGGTCTCCTCTAGAGAAGGGAGATAAACGGCCAATGCTAGGGTCACAATTACAAAAGGATTTCACAAAATGAGGTGATGATATTTTAGTGGTTGCATCGATAGTGGACCCGACACACTCTAATAAAAATTACCAACAAAATCATAACACATCATTTTGTAAGCCAAATTTTGTGGCACTTTTTGTGACTTTATATTTACCCGAGATAAAGATTACTTAACTCTATAACTCGTTAAAATAGTCAATTTATTACTTTCAACAATTTTTATTATTTTCTGATCAAATTACCTTCAGGTTTTTAAAAAGTACCTCAAAATGGAGTATTTGTCAATTGTGACATATTTATTTGTGGTAGTATTTATGATAAGAATAATACTAGGGGAACAAAAAAGTTACAAAATCTTCTCACAAAATCCTAGGTGTAATGATGTTATTGGTGTTTTTAATTAGAGTGTGACGGGTCCATTATCGATGCAACCAATAAAATATCACCACCTCATTTTGTGAGCAAGATTTTGTGACCTTATTTTGTGTCCCTAGCATTGCTCTTATGATAATTCAAAGAACTTAATTCCTTGCCTCATAATCATTTACAAACCTATATTTATAACTAATTACAAAGAGAATCCTAGTATAACAATTCTACCTTTATTCTAGCTCCTAATTCTAGGGATTATATTTATCTCTAAATATAATCGGATACATACAATCTTTACAGATTAACTAGAGTATGTACATATCCTTCAAAGTATTTACATATCCTAACACTCCCCCGCAGTCACAACAGGAGGGTGTCCAATGTTGAGACTGTCCCGAAAATCACTAAAAAGAATCAAGGGAAGACCCTTAGTAAAAATGTCGGCAATCTGGAATCGGGATGGGACGTGTAGAACTCGAACTTGACCTTGGGCTACCTTCTCACGAACAAAATGAATATCCATTTCAATATGCTTAGTTCGTTGATGTTGTACCGGATTTCCCGAGAGATAAACGCCACTAATGTTATCACAATATACCAAGGTCGCTTTTGATAACGGAAAATGAAGCTCCAAGAGTAAATTGCGTAGCCAACAAGTTTCGGAAACCACGTTGGCCACACCTCGGTATTCCGCCTCCGCACTAGACTGGGACAAGGTGGCCTGTCGCTTGGCGGACCACGACACAAGATTGTCACCCAAAAACACCCCATATCCGGACGTGGACCTCCTGGTGTCCGGGCATCCAACCCAATCGGCGTCGGTGTAAGCTCGGAGAGAAGTGGGTGGTGAATGATAAAGATGCAAACCCGTGTCCAAAGTACCCTTCACATATCGAACAATACGTTTCAGGGCATTCATATGATCGTCATGAGGAGAATGCATGAACAAACATACCTGTTGAACCGCGTATGTAATATCCGGTCTCGTAAACGTAAGATACTGTAGTGCCCCGGCTAGACTCCGACAAAGAGTTCTATCCGAACAAGGAGGAGAAGTGTGGGCACTGAGCTTTGGTTTAGTATCAACCGGAGTTGGCGAAGGCTTGCAATTAGACATACCCGCTTGTTCCACAATTTCTCGAGCATACTTTTTCTGAGACAAGAACAACCCATGCTTGTGTCGTGTGACAGCCACTCCCAGAAAGTAGCTTAAAGGACCCAAATCCTTCATTGCAAATTCAGACCCAAGAGAAGACATAATAGATTTACGAAGACCGTCGGAAGACGTAACCAAGATTATATCATCTACGTAGAGCAGAAGATAAGCCATATCGGAACCACAAGTATAAACAAATAAAGAATTATCCATTTTACTGTTGGTGAAGCCAAGAGTAGTCACAAATGTAGTAAACCGATTGTACCACGCACGGGGAGCCTGCTTCAAACCATATAGCGACTTCTTGAGTAAGCACACATAATCTGGAACAGTACGATCCCTAAATCCCAATGGTTGATGCATATAAACGGTTTCTTGTAAATCACCATGAGGAAACGCATTTTTCACATCAAGCTGATGAATCAACCATTGTTTAGATAAGGCCAAACTCAGTACAGTACGTATAGTAGCCGGTTTGACCACCGGACTAAACGTTTCCCCACAATCAATGCCCACTTGTTGAGTTTTACCATCACCCACGAGGCGGGCTTTGTGCCTCTCAAACGTCCCATCAGATTTTTCTTTGTGAGTAAAAATCCACATCGATCGAATAATATTAACCCCAACGGGTCGAGGTACCAATTCCCATGTTTTATTAGCAATAAGAGCATCATATTCATCTTGCATGGCCATTTTCCAATTTGGGTCATTAAGAGCGAACACAGGACTACGAGGTAAAGGGGATTTAGAAACCATAAGATTGAAAGGAATTTTAGGTTTAAAAATACCACTTTGACTACGCGTATTGGGTCGATGAGACACAATTGGAGACGGTGCAAACACAATGGGAGGAGGCTGGTGACTGATCGAAGCTGGGCTAGTGTGTTCAACAGATGGGGCGGACAAGGGAGGCCCAACTGGTGAATCAAAGAACTTAATTCCTTGCCTCATAATCATTTACAAACCTATATTTATAACTAATTACAAAGAGAATCCTAGTATAACAATTCTACCTTTATTCTAATTAGGAGATTCAAGGTATCTATTGAATTAGGGTTTGTCTGGTGCACAATTTTAAAAATTGAGATTTTTCAAAACGGAGCTTCTTTTTGGACGCTACTAGTTTGAGCAGCTAAAAAAGGCTAAGATTTTTAAAAAGCTAAACTGAAAATCTCTTCATTGATACGATTAATTACCAAAAAACTGATTTTTTTTTTCCAATTTATTTTGAACGCACCGCTCTACCAACAAGCCCGGTGAAAAAAATAAAAATCACCCCATTAGTACAAATTGGGCAACAAGTGGAATGGCAACAGGCGATCCTCTCCCATTTGTTTAAACATTCCAATTTTGCCAGTGGCAGTACTAAATCTACATCTTAGATCCTCATTTTGTTGGAATCACTTTCTGTTATACTTCAATTCAATTCAATACAACTATCCCCACCACCTCCCTTCTATAAATAAACTACCGGCCGAAAATCAATCACCAATGACGGCCATGGATCTCGACCAAAACGGTTCCTGGACTTTCGATCAAATCTACCTCGACGCAGACTCTCCTTCATCGTCTTTCCTTCTCTCTACCACCGACCAACCTTCATCTCCTCCCTGGGCGTTTCCCGACGACAATAACGATGACCTCGCCGCAAATGCCGCCGTTATCTCCGCCGGAACACCTCATCTCTCCGACTACCACCGGAGGTTTCAGTTCGGTACGTTTATCCTAACTCCTGCTATAGTTGATATAGGTTGACTCAAAAAGTACCAATTGACTTTCTGAATCAAACGTGTTTTTCCGTTTACGGATCTTATTGTTGTATGAAATGTGCTTCCAAATGTCAGTGCGTGACTCTTTAGTGAATAAGGAAGCTATGATAGGTCTCGATGAGAGATAAAATGAGATTGTCCCGCACCGTCTATAAGCGTAACTCAATGAAACCTGTCTCATACGTGAGACAGTCATCTCGCACAAGTTTTTGTCTGAAATACATCTATAAGCGTAACTCAATGAAACTTGTCTCACACGTGAGACCGTGCACAAGTTTTTATTTGAAATAACAAGACACAAAATGGGAAGGACTCGTAGGAGAAGTTATTAAGGCTCAACTACTAAATAATTTTTCTTTCAAAATAAAAAAAAGTATTGTACTATTAAATAATTATTTCTGAATGGAGTAATTAAATTGGTCCATAATAGTGAATTACTTGATACATATTACAGTCACATAATTACTTTGACAGTATACAAAAACATTTGACAAGCTCGATCAGAAGAAGTGATTCTTTCAGAGTAATATTTTGGATAAAGAGTATCAATTTGTGTTGACTGAAAATGATCTAATTGTTCAAAATATCTTAAATTTAGAGTTTGATGACTAGAACATCGCTAATGAATAAATCTAATTTCATTCATTAACACCTAAAATGATCAAATTTTTTTTTTTTTTTTTTTTTATCGAAAAGCACTACTTAACATTGATATTATCTACTAACAATGTAGACATGATTTTATAACATTCATTTTTTAGTCTAGTTGACATCCATAACTAGATATTTTGTATTTAAAATTACAGAAAACATTAAGTAGGCTATCTCCCAGTTAAATTAAGTTGGCATTGACAATGACCATTAATTATTGGAAGAAGGGTAGTATTAAAACCTCGGAAGCTTGTTTAGTGTTAAAAATGGAAAAAAATGAAGGTTGTTAAGGGGTATTAAGGTCCTTACATTGCACTAATGACCTGTTTTATCAACTAATCTAGGGACTAACTCAACTTATTTTATTTTTAAGACAAATGACAGATTATAGGTTTGGAACAGCTAAGTTCAGTAGTACTACCTAAGCACCATTTCAACTTGTATCCTTTGACATCGACAAGAATGTTATGATACACGAAATTAGCCGCTGCAGAAATTCCAGTAGATTCTTAATTATAAGGGTACATTTTATTTTCAGAGTAAGTTGTATAAAACAACTAGTTTTTAATTTGAGTTAGTGGTTTAAAACGGTATACTACTTTATTATTGTAAAGTAACCTCTCATTTACGTTAGTCAGAATGATATGTGACAGACCTCCCATGCATTAGCTCGTACACTATTACGTTTTAAGACAATCATATGATTGCATTAAACAAAAAACAATCATATAATTATCTAAAAAAGACAATTATAATATATAAACAATTTTCATCTATGGCGGATAAATTTAACGTTATAAATTTATTTTTCTTATATTAATAAAAATTATGGTTTACTGGATTTATTGTTATTTTGATGACGGATGATTTCCTAACTGCTTGTTTTGGATTGCTTGATTTTTTTTTTACGGAGGGAGAATAATTATTTTATTTTTAAAAATAAAATGAGTATAATACTTTCTATAATGACAAAAATAGAAAGAGTAGATAACAATGGGTAAAATTTTGACAAGGCGCACTGATTTGAAAATAAAATTTTTAGTTGTTGTCTACATTGCTAAAAATAAAAGTTGTTGGCTACAAGTGCGCATTATAAAGGGCATTCCTTATTTTACTAGAACCAACTTTATTGGAAGCAAATCATGATTTTACAAAAAGACATTTATGTCGTCAAACTTTATGAAGATAATGGTGCAAATTAGGGAACAGATTTCTTATTGTGAGATTAACGTTTGACCAAAATCATAGCATCATATGATATAGTCGTTGAGTGTTTTGATTTTCCTATCTTTTAAAAATAAATAAATTACATTTTTGTTATAATTAAATCAATTTTTTATTTTTGGATTATAAATTAATGCATATTATTCACCCAATTATTGGTTTCTTATGTTTGTATCTATCTTCTTTTACAAAAATGTTTATGTTTGTTTCATTATACGAATAAATCATAAATTGATAGCACTACACAACAAATGTAGAAAATGTTCTGTACTTCCACAGTTATAATAAATGTCATATTTTTTTGATTAATTTGACTGATATTATGATTAATTTTTTTAAAGATAGCTACTGGTATTATTTTTAATTTTGTATCAGGTATAATTTTATATTTCATGAAAATAACTATTTACAAAACTTGATTAAAATTCAATTCAATTAAATTGTGTGTGTGTGTTTTTTTTTTTTTTTTTTTTTTTTTTTTTAAAATTAGGACATACATTGTATTATAAGATCGAGTGTCTATAAAAATGAGAACAAGCATCATTTTTCTTTTTAAAGGTGAGATCTACTTTTTGCAAGACGTTGTACAAAAATCAATTTTCTCTTTTTCTTTTAAGATTTAAAAAACTCATTTTTTAATTACTATTCCCCCCCCCCCCCCACCCCCAAGGATTACTTACTGTTTTGTTCTTATAAGTTTTAAGTTGGGATCCCATATTAAGCTAAATTGCGAGTTTACAAATTAATACTCCAGTCCATTACTTCAAACGGTTGGTTGGACATATTATCCATACCGTAAATTTTAATTGAATGAATGTTTTGCTTATACAATTAAAAGGACCTTTTTCTCAAATAATTCCCTTTTAAATTTTAATTCCCAAAGTATCAACCCTCTCAAACTATTTGCAAAAATGTCCATTTCGCTAAAACTCGCTACTACCAATGGCGAGTTTAGTTTTTTTTTCCGGTCGAACTCGCCACTACCAGTGGCGAGTGGCGAGTTTATTGTTCTATTTTTTTTTTTTTTTGTATTTTACAAAAAATGGCCGAAAATAATTTCAAATTTAATGAAACTCACCATTGTTAACGGCGAGTTTGACCGAGTTGACCAAACTCGCTACTACCATTGGCGAGTTCAATTAAATTTTTATCAGTATTTTTCCCATGGATATTACTATATATACTTTTGATGTCCTTAAATAAACAAGTGTGTGTTGCAGGCAAATAGTAAGATTGCAAGTAAATTCACAGGAGACCTGGGTTCGAAACTTAGGTCTCTGACCTTTTTCTTTATTTTTTTTGTTGTTTCTGTTAAGGCACAAAAATAAAAAAAAAAGGTTAGAGACCTAAGTTTCGAACTCAAGTCTCCTATGAATTTACCTGCAATCTTACCATTTGTCTGTTAAGGCACAAAAATAAAGAAAAAAGTCAGAGACCTAAGTTTCGAACCCAGGCCTCCTATAAATTTACTTGCAATCTTACCATTTGGCTGCAACACACTTGTTTATTTAAGGACATCAAAAGTATATATAGTAATATCCGTTGGAAAAATACTCGATAAAGATTTAATTGAACTCGCCAATGGTAGTAGCGAGTTTGGTCAACTCGGTCAAACTCGCCGTTAACAATGGCGAGTTTCATTAAATTTGAAATTATTTTGGCCATTTTTTGTAAAATACAAAAAAAAATAAAAAAAAATTAGAACAATAAACTCGCCACTGGTAGTGGCGAGTTCGGCCGGAAAAAAAAAATAAACTCGCCATTGGTAGTAGCGAGTTTTAGCGAAATGGACATTTTTGCAAATAGTTTGGGAGGGTTGATACTTTGGGAATTAAAATTTTAAAAGGGAATTATTTGAGAAATTAATCCAATTAAAAGTTAAAGTACAAACAACATTGTTTTCTCTATTGTTAAAAAAATTTCCTTGAGATTTTACTATTCTGATAACCTACAAATAGCAAAAAATATTCTCTCTTTCTAATACTCACTACGTCCCAAGAGTATATGTTCATATTTTCTTTTTAGTCCGTCCCAAAGTATAAGTCTACTTTCAAAAATGGCAAAAAATCTTTAATATTTCTCTCCGTCATTCTCTCTCCTACTTTACTTTTATGCTCACAACATCAATTAACTTACTATTCCCTCCCGCTCATTTTCTCTCATATTTTACTTTTATATTCACAACACTTGCATCATTTCCACAATTTCTTAATATCCGTGCCACAATTTCTTAATATCCCTGTAAATAAACGGGTGATTATATACTCTGGGACGGAGGGAGAGGAGTAGTTAATTTTATTTTGAGTACCGCCTCTTTAGTAGTTTCTTGTACTATTGTTCTTTCTTCTTCTTAATGCTAATCTTATTAGGATGGTTTTCCTCTATAAAAAAGAAAAAAGAAAAAAGAAAGATGGAGGGAAAATGACATTAATTAATAAATTAAAAAAATATCAATGTCGACAGCGATGCGCAAGTGGAGCAGGAGAGAGATCCCCCGTCTCCAATTGTTTATCCATTTCCCTCCATTTTAATCTTTTTATTTTTTCTTTTGTTCCGATTCCATTTCTATGGAATCACTGCCCTTCAAATTAGGCCATTTCACTTTCTCTCTCTTACAAACCTCATCCTCCACATTCTCTCTCTAAAACCGCCCAACCATGCCTGAACCAGACGATGTAGAAACTCGCAATCATCATCTTCCATACGCGACTACTTTCCATCTTCCAAAGTCAAGGGATTCGGAACGAGACTCCTCCGCTGCTACCGCCATGGATCTCGATCTCGATGGTTCATGGACTTTCGATCAGATCTTCTCTTCTTCTTCGTTTATTCCTGCGTCGCCGTTTCTGTTCCCTTCCGCTGCGGCGGCGGTGTCGGACCAGCCTTACTCTCCTCTTTGGGTGTTTTCCGATGATAACGACGATAAACACGACGTTCTAACGGCGCCCGCCACTGCTAATTCCGGCGGTGGACCTCTTTTGTCTGATTACACCGCCAAGCTACTGGCTGCTACTAGTATGTTTGTTTGGAACTTCGATTGATTTTTTGAGTTATCGAAATCATTAATTCGAGGTTCTAGCTAAATAGAAGTTCAATTTGTTTGTTAATCCCGCGGTCTTTTCCAGATTTTGACTTTACTTTTCCTAAATCATTGCTTAAATCAGAGGCAAAAGCACGTACTCATGTCAGCTTGTTCCTTGACAATTACCTATTTTCAAGTTAAAGTTTACTGTAATTAGGTGTTTAAGTGGACATATGCTACTTAACCTTTAATTGAAGCTGGGATTAATAGTTTCATGTGACGGTAATAAGGTTAATGTTTGGTGCAAATTATTTGTGTTCCAAAATGTTTTTTGAGTTTAACTTTTCAAAATCTTTACTTCTTCTAGAAATTGCATTTGGGCTATCCTTTAATTGTTTAAGGTTAACTATTTTCTGAATATGTGCTTTGAAATTGTATGTCGTTGAGTGAGGCTGTTATATACAGCGTTTAGCTTGAGAAGTTGTTGTTGTTCTCCTGATTTGATTGCTGAACTATTTTGCAGGTCATACTGATTCAGTAACTGGAAATCTACCCAAGAACGAAGATAGAAAAAGGCTGCCTCTGCCAGTTTTGGGATTGACTCCTTTCGACTATTCAAGTGGTTCTTGTGTGATCAAAGAGAGGATGACACAGGCACTTAGGTACATTAAAGAGTTGACTGAACAACATGTTCTGGCTCAGGTTTGGGCACCTGTGAAAAATGGGAGTCGCTATGTGCTCACAACTTCAGGTCAACCCTTTGTTCTTGACTCAAGTAGCAGTGGCCTTCATCAGTATAGAATGGTGTCATTGATGTATATGTTTCCTGTGGATGAGGACGCTGATGGAACCCTAGGGCTTCCTGGCCGTGTTTTCCGCCAAAAGCTTCCTGAATGGACCCCGAATGTGCAGTATTACTCTGATAAAGAATATCCACGACTTAATCATGCTTTGAATTACAATGTTAGAGGAACATTAGCCTTGCCCGTGTTTGAACCTTCAGGGCATGCATGTGTTGGTGTACTTGAATTGATAATGAATTCGCAGAAGATAAACTATGCTCCTGAGGTTGATAAAGTGTGCAAGGCACTCGAGGTTGGTTCTTTCACCCTCTTCTTAATACGCTTATTCAATCGCAGACTCATTTGTTTGCTTTCAAAGTTTAGCCTCACTCGGTCATTTTTCAGTTATTTCATTGTTAAATAGACTACAATCTGCTGAATGCAGATGCATTCTTGAGAGTTGAGTGTCAAATCTTCACACCTAATCTGCAATTTTATTTCTTGTTAAATAGTCCCTTATGTTTCCGTTAGTTGCATGGAAACACTATGGTAAATAATTTATATTCCTTTTTTCAGGCTGTAAATTTGAAAAGTTCAGAGATATTGGATCATCCAAATAATCCACAGGCAAGCAGTAAGCAAATTACCATGAATAAATGCCAGATTGTACTTTTCTGACTTTCTTTCTTTTTTTTTCCTTATATTATTGTTGTGCTTTACTTTTCCTCAATACTTATTAGGCTTTGATGACAAACCAGATTTGCAATGAAAGTCGCCAAAATGCCCTGGCTGAAATATTAGAGATATTGACAGTAGTTTGCGAGACTCATAACCTACCTCTGGCTCAGACATGGGTCCCATGTAGGCATCGAAGCGTTCTAGCTTATGGGGGTGGCTTCAAGAAGAGCTGCAGTAGCTTTGATGGAAGCTGTATGGGACAAGTATGCATGTCAACAACTGATGTAGCTGTCTACGTAGTAGATGCTCACATGTGGGGCTTCCGAGAGGCTTGTGCTGAGCATCACTTGCAAAAGGGACAGGGTGTAGCTGGAAAGGCTTTTGCATCCCGAAGTTCATGCTTCTGTGAGAATATCACCCAATTTTGCAAAACCGAGTATCCACTAGTACATTATGCACGCATGTTTGGACTAGTTGGCTCTTTTGCAATCTGTTTAAGGAGCACTTATACGGGTGATGATGATTACATTCTAGAATTCTTTCTCCCCCTTAATGTGGTAGATTCCATGGACCAGCAGACCATGTTAGGCTCACTATTGACTACCATGAAGGAGCATTTCCGAAGTCTTCGGATCGCATCTGGGGAAGGAATTTGTGAGGAGGGGACATCATTTGAAATAATTAAAGCATCAATAAATGAGACACGTGAAACAGATATCGAATCCATCCGACAATCTGAGTCCAAGTTATCTCCTCCTGGTCCTGGACATGAAGGCCTATTAAGTGGAGGAACGATGGTTAGACTGAATTCATTAGAACAGCCTCCGAGGGTGGAATTTGATGCGTTGACGGGTGGAGGAGATATTGGTGGGAACACTGATGTCAAAACTGCTTTCACAGTGCCAGAGACTAAAGCTGTGGGGAAGAAGTCAGAGAGAAAACGTGGGAAGGCAGAGAAATCAATTAGCCTGGAAGTTCTGCAGCAATATTTTGCTGGTAGTCTTAAAGATGCTGCAAAGAGTCTTGGTGGTACGTTTATAGATACTCCCTCTGTCCCGAAATGATCTTTCTACTTTTTTCGTTGTTACGCCGAAGGCACTTTGAGTAACAAATCTAGGTTAATTTAATTATCTTAATAAAATTTCAAAATTTGTTATTGATACACCATTATAAATACTATCAATAACAATTATTGGATGTTCATTAAAATAATTAAAGTAGCCTAAAATTATTGCTCAAAATACCATCGTAGTAACGACAAAAAAGTAGGTAGATTATTTCGGGATACAGGGAGTATTTAAAATGCTAGGTCAACAACTGTAGTAGTTATTCTAGTAAGGTCCTGTTTTGATGGCAGGATTGGATAATGGATGACATTCCCAATGCTATCCCTTGCATCATTCCCATGCATGCATTTAGACAAGAAAAATAATTACGAGAACACTTTATAGAACTACTCCGTCCAAAACGAATGACCGTTCTTTAGAATTTTTTGTTCCAAAATGATTGACTTTTTGCAAATAATTTTGTCCCTTAATGTTTGTTTACCAATTTTTTTTCTCCATTCATTACATGCAAAATTAGAAGTTCAGAAAGTAGATAGCAAAGATTTTCACACGCCTTTGATTTTAAAATTTACAAAACGTTGAAGTTTTTAAACTTCGTCCAAATGAAATGGACATTCATTTTGGAACACAAGGAGTAAATACATTTGATATTATTAAATAAAAGTTTCAATGGTGGATGAAGGAATGAGGCATTCCTTCCTTCTGGGAATCTCATTCAGGGCAGAATGGAGTTTCTTGAAGAGAAAATTTGAAATTGTTTTTGGACATTCATTTTTTGATGGAGGTAGTACAATTTTTGTGTGCCAAACATGGGAACCTTGTAGCACTTGGATATGTATCCATTCATGTCACATTAAGGGTCCTGTAGGTAATTTGATCTCGTTAACCAGATCATTCAGTTCAGTATTCTAATCAAGATTTGCTTTTGCAGTTTGTCCTACCACCATGAAGCGAATATGTAGGCAGCACGGGATCTCTCGATGGCCTTCTCGGAAGATCAACAAGGTCAACCGCTCGCTCACAAAGCTAAAACGTGTGATTGAATCTGTACAAGGTGCTGAAGGAACATTCACCATCACTTCTCTAGCTGCAAGCTCCCTTCCTCCAACTGTCGGTTCAATGTCGTGGACCCCAAGTTTGAATGGGTCCAATCAAAAAGATTCGCCTGCCTCCAAACCATCCGATGTTCTTGATCAGAAGAATGAGGGGCCCAGCAGCAGTGGCCATGCTGAGAAAGCAAACCAAGTTCAGGGTGGCAGCGGTTCCCGAGAAGAGAGCATCGGGACCCCTACTTCTCATGGTTCTTGTCAAGGTAGTCCGTTCCTTGGGGTTGAATCTCCTTCACAATATCATCATCAAACTGTTTCCCCTTCTAATGAGCAATTAAGAATTGCGGGATTGCTTGAATTGGATAACCAACCACTAAAAATATCGAATCTGTCCGCTCCATTCTCGATTTCAGATGCCTTTGTGACAGCACAACGTGAAGAACCGTTCAGAGAAATGCCTGTAGAAGATGCAGGAAGCTCACACGATTTGAGGAACCTCTGTTCATTAGGAGAGGCCCTTCTTGATGAACAGGTTCCAGACTACAACGGTTGGCCTAATCAACCGTTCCCAGACACGGTTCTCAAGGAATCCATGGACCCAACAGGCAAGACTCAACAATTTTCAGCCAGGCCAGAAATGAAAACCATAACGATAAAAGCAACGTACAGAGAAGACATCATAAGGTTTCGTCTCCCGCTGACATCTGGCGTTGTCGCCTTGAAAGAAGAAGTGGCGAAGAGGCTAAAGATTGAAACAGGTACGTTCGATATCAAGTACTTGGACGATGATCACGAGTGGGTTTTAATTGCCTGTGATGCTGATTTGCAAGAATGCTTGGATTTATCGAGGTCATCGGGTGGAAACTTGATCAGATTGTTAGTTCACGATATAATGGCCAATCTTGGGAGCTCTTGTGAAAGCTCAGGTGAATAACAAACTGCATTGGGGTTATAGATAGGGATAAAGTTCATGGTGATGTTATATAGACCCCTATATTATCGAGTTGATCCGTCCATGCTTTAATCTGTTGTACAGTGCAACAGATTAAACCATGAAGCGGGTCAACTCAGTAAAATGGTGAGCCTATATAATATTTATCAGAAAATTTATTTGTCAGAAGTAGTTTTGTTAGTGTTGATTTAGGGGAAGACAGACCACTTCAAGTGAAGTGTAGATTTGGTCATGAGCGCATGCTTAAGGGACCCGGAACCGCTCCACCCAAAAACGCTGCACCCCTCCACCCAATGGCTCAGATCGAGGCCACATATGCGAGCTCATCATCTGTGTGGCTAAGATGATTTCAATTTTTTTTGGGTCCCACCGAGCTCGGACACATCTGAACCGTTGGGTGGAGCTAAAATTGGGTGGAGCTAAAATGAGGTGGCTCCAATCTCCACCATTGGGTGGAGCTAACTGCTCGGTGCAGCAGTTCGAAATTCGAAATCCATGCTCAAGTTTGTAAGAAATGTTTCCAATAGCTTTTTATTTTTAAGCATTATGGGAAATTATTGTACTCCCTCTGTCCCTAAATGAGTGTTCATTTTCAAGAAATTTTTGTCCCTAAATGAGTGTCTTTTTTGAACATAACTTTCTCCCTAAATGTTTTTTTTCGAAAAAAAATTTTCACCGGTTTCTTTAATCGTGCAAAACTAAAGGTTTGGAAAGGAGATTACAAGATTATATATGAATCGTTGTTACCAAATTGTTTAAAAAGTTGAGATTTTCAGTGTCCTTTAAAATGAAATTTGGACACTCATTTAGGGACATAGGGAGTATGAAACAATGGTTCTTGTCAAAGGGCAGTATCTACTTTTAGTGAACAACTGTAATAGGGTTGACAGGCCAAAGTCATTTGTAGTTTTGTCTTAATAGACATTGTAATGGACATCAATTGGGTTTTTGTAAATTTAAGGTAGGCTTGATTTCAAGTTTAGTGTTTTTTGTGTGTCTATGAGATAAAGCTTCGCCCTCCAGTCAAGTATAAACTCTCTACGATATTTAGTGAATAAGAAGAATCAAATCATTTAAGGTACTTTTTAATCTTTTGTATATGTTTTAATTTGTATAATGTGAATTAAATTTAGAGTTATTAGTTAGTTTTTTGGTATATGCATTGATAATAAATTAGGATTTTGACAATCAAATTCATTTGTTTAGGAGTAAATATGAGTGAAGTTCCATTTATTTTCATGTGCTACTGGGGAGGAGATGATAAACACCTGTTTGAAGGTAGTCATTTTGAACAGGGGCCGAAATGCGCACTTAAAGCAAAAACTCGATGGAGGTACAAAAAATTGATTAAGGAGTTATATAAGAAAATTTGGGTAGATCGAACCAATGTTAAGTTGAAAGTTATTTGTATCTTCATCTGGTCGGCTATGGAGTTGCAAATTACATTCCGTTTCCAGTCGAGGATGATATGTGTATGGAAGTCATGTTTGATGTATCTGCTCAATTAGGTGGGATGAGTAGCTTGCAGTTGCATGTTATCATGAATTTTGTTGATAATGTACCTTCTGATGAGTTTGAAATACAAGAGGAGCCGATACAAAATGAGTATTTTCATGACATGGATAACTTTCAGATGGGTTCTTCAGGTTACTACCTTGACAAATATGTTGATGAGTTTGAAACACATGTAGAAAAGGAAGATATGGAAGTGGAAGAGGAAGAGGTAGTGGAACGTGAATATGATGATGTAGATTATGAAGCTGATTTGCTTGTAAATGAAGAGGGTGATTCTGGATATGAAGATTGTACAAGTCCAATTGATGCTAGCGAGAATGAGGTGATGATGGGGAATGTGATGATTTGGGAGGACACATGATTACTTATAATGAGCTGCAGAATTAACTATATGAGAGAGGAGACTATCAATTTTATTGGTGAAGGATTAGATATTTATGTCAGTACAGTGGGATCCAACAGCCCGGGATCAACAAAGGGTTCGTGTTCATGTTGATCCATTTAAAACACACAACAAAGCCATAGTTAAATTGCTAAATACATTAACAAAAGCAGATTTTAACTATATAATTAATTATCATTTAATGCAACAACAAAAACTACTATAGATTTGAAACCATGCTATTTAGAAAGTGCATAGAAAAATATGTAATTTATACTCAAAATTCATTCAACTCCGGTTTAAAACAAATAAGTTATGAATCATTCAAACTAGAAAGGATACAACCGTTAACTATTAAACTAAAATTCAGTAAAAAAGAGGTTGATCCGTTAAATATATGACAGAAAGGTGCAAATCCTGTTAAATTCCTGACATTTCAGTTAAGTTTTTAACAGAAAGTGGCATTTTTGTAATCTTTCTAACAAATAAACCTAGTGTTAAATTACTTCAAAATTACAAAAATTTAACATATATTACCAAATTAAAAGTAAACTCAAAAATTAATATAGTTCAATTTCATCAAAATCTAACAAAGAAACAAACACAAACTAATTTCAAAAAAACATTAAGTATGAATAATACTAACCTTATGATTTAAAAAACGTCACTACGAGTAACGAATTCACCAAAATGTTCCCAAATTCCTTCTTCTCTTTCCCAGCTCAAAAATGTTTTTTTTTCCCCGTGTGTGTGTTCTGTGCTGTGTGTGTTGGTAAAGGAGGGGTTAGGGTTTAAATGAGTGGCTGGGCGGGCGGGCTGGTCAAGGCGCGGAAAACAAGTGCGCAGAAAACGGTACTGGCAGTACCGTCTTTATTAAAAACGACATTACCAATGCCTCTTTCTTTCTGTCACTTGTCAGACGCAAACCCTAATCACTCATTTTAATTAAACCAAAGCTAAAAACGTTACTAGTGGTGCCGCTTTCTGTTTAAAAACTGTACTAGCAGTGCCGTTTTCAACCAAGGATGTCATTTTGGTACATACTTGAATTTGGGTGTTACTTTGGTACAGACCCATCCAAAAAGCAATTATTTGACAAAAAATTCCCAAAATCAAGGGGGTCCCCATCACCCTAGGGTGGCTTTTGCCACTGAACACATGCTAACTTTGATCATTTATTTATTGGTGTTAATCTAGTGATCACAATGAAATTATAAAAATTATTGCTGGTAAATCACTTAAAGATTTATAGATTACAATTTTTAAAATTTGAAGAGGATGATTAGTTTGACATCAATGTTTGAGTATAGTTTATTTGTATTGATTATAAAAGTTAAAAAAAGCGACAAAGGTTTCGAGATAGAAGGAGTAGCAAACACATTGAAAAATACAATAATTTATACTCCCCCTCCCTCTGGTCCAAAATAACTGTCGCTTTTATCAATCAGATGTAACTTTGACCAATAATTTAAATAAACAATATGATGCTAATAGAAATTTAAATTTTGTCATTGTATTATAATTAATAATACTTTTAATAACAATTTTTAGATTTTTATTTGGATCATTATTTTTGTTTTAAATTTATTGGTCAAATTTACAGTTGTTTGACCACAAGTGACAGTTATTTTGGACCACTCTCCGTCCCACCTCACTTGAAACTTAAGAGGTGGACACAGTAACTAAGAAAAAATAATAAAATAAAGAAAATGTGTGGTAGAAAATGAATAGAGAGAATGCGTAGGGTAAATAGTAGTGTTGGTTGAATAAATTGAGTGGTGTAAAATGAAGAGAGAGAATGAGTGGTGGGGTAGATTCAATATAAAATTATTAAAAGTTGGCTATTTTGAGGAGGTCAACTGAGCTGAGACGGATCAAAATGAAAATAAGTCTCAAGTGAGCTGAGACGGAGGGAATATTTTTTTTAGGATGTCCAGAAGTAGGTGAGTAGAGGGATCAAACTCTAGCGCTCATCGAGATTAATGCTTGAATTTACTAATGGACTACTCCTTTGGGACAAATAAATAATGGACTACTCTTTTGGGACAAATAAATAAGGAGTTTTTGTAAAGCAAATTATAGGGTGTTTGGCGTTTTAAATCAACAGTAATAAAATATAAGAGGAAGCCCCAACCCAAATAACATAACCGACCAAACCATTGAAGAGACAAAGAAGGGGAGGGAGAATTCCACGTTCCACTATTCATAGACCCCTTTTGAACCTCTTCAAAAGGTTCAGCTTCAAAAATGTCGGCCGCCTCCGCCGAAGTCGTCGTCGTCGTCTTCTTCTCTGCCCTTTCCGTCTCTAGTATATATATGTACATTTCAAACAGAAGCATGGACACCGCCTTCCAAGATGGCTGAATTGCTTTCTGATTCGACTTCTTTGCCACACCACAATGAGGGTCAATTCTCCATCTCCGATTTCTTAAACGATTCCCCAATTCAACTTTCATTTCGTCCCTCATCTAACCCTAATTCTCTCTGGGTTTTCTGGAACAACCAAGAATCTCCCCAGTCTCTCTCTTCCTGTGAGTTACTTTTACCTTTTACTCCCTTTTTTTTTTTTTTTAAGTTAATTTCTGTTTCGGAAGTACAATTTATGTTTGTCATGGAACTCTAATGGAGAAAATCTCCCATTAATTAAAATACCTAGCAAGTGTACTAGTTACGGATGTATATTATGCACAAGCAAGGGTCGAATCCACAGACTTGAAGGGTCAACATGAATGTAAACTAAAACTATAAAAATAAATAAAGGGGTTTTGGTTTGTTGTTTATAATTACTAAAACAAGAAATAAAATTAATCTAAGAAAAACAAATAAAATCAATATTAACGAATAGATTCACGAATTGGGTTCACAAATACTTTTACTATGCTACACTCATGATAACAAGATCAATCTCATTCTTGAGTTCATTCACTTTAGTAAGAATTGGGACGGTTAGGTGGCCGTGTTGCAATCCTAATACTCTCTTTATGTTCTACTTTCCGCAAGGTCCGTTTCACATGCAAAGAGTTCATGAAGTACTTAAGAATATTTGAACCTAGATCTTTTTGATCTCCGCAAGGTCCTCAATTGGATCTAATCACCACAATATTGGTCAATGTATAAATCTCCACGCAATTGCAAGAATTTATACCCAAGTAGTTAAAGAGCCAAAATTATCTTAACATAAAGTTGAAACTCTAAAACAACATTAAGATTATTATGATGAACAAGAAAGAGATTGAATGGAAGAATTAAATCTATAGCATAAAGATCAAATATTTGTTACTACCAATTCATGAATCTAGAAATTTAGCTACTCGTAGTCAAAATAAAGAAATCAAGAAAAATAATAAAGAACATCAAAACCTGGAATTGAATTGATGAAATCTTGATTACAACCTTGAATTTTGGATAAAAGTATGTATATCAAAAACAATGGCTGGAGCGTTCTTACTTCTTATATACTAGGGCAATAGGTATCTCAAAATATGGAAATAAATCACAATCCTAGGCTAATAAGGAAACAAAATATGGCTGGAACGGCAAAGGGGGCGCACGCCCAGGGAGTTCTGGGGCTCCCACACCGGTACTAGTAAGTACTCCCTCCGTCTGAAAATGAATGTCCAAATTTTTTTCGATTCTTTTTTCGGTCATTCATTTTGGGACAGAGGTAGTATGTCAATTTTAAGTATATAAGAGGTTACTTTGAGCCGAACGACGGGAGTAATCATTTTATTTGCTTTGTTCATGTAATTAGTTGGAAATTTATCATGTATCACATTTTGGTTGGAAGACATCATCCATGTGAATGGTTAAAATATTACTAGTATCACTCAATTAGTAGCTATCACAAGAAAGATAAAAGGTTGGACTGAAGCTAGGAACTTCTAACAGTCTATGAATTTGGTGTAGCTATTACAGAAAAGATCAAATCCGGGCTTTGCAACTTTAGCCCACTTTGTGATTGGAATATTCTAGTACAGTTTTGGGCATCCTCGGAGATAGGAGGACGACGTTTCCTTACAACTTCAGACCAACCTTTTGCACTCAACAGAGTGGATAGGGGATTTTGTGGGTATAGGAAACACTGTTTAAGCTATCATTTTGTGGTGGATGAGGAGAACCTTGATGAAGAACTGATTGGTCTCCCAGGCCGTGTTTTCATGCATCAACACACCGAATCTACTCTTAATGTGGGCTATTATTCTAGCACGGAGTATCCACAACGCCACTTTGCTTTGTCTTGTGGTGTACATAGATCTATGGCTTTGCCGGTGTTTGAAAAGTCGTCTAGTCATTGTGTTGGTGTACTCGAGCTTGTTGACAGCGGGGAGGGAAAATTCCCATATAGTCTACATGCACTTGCCTACAGCATCCTTGAGGTTTGTGCTTCCCTTCCTCCTTTTTGTTTACACTGTATTTTCATTCTGAAATTCTGGTTGTCCACCTCTTAGTTTTTCTTGTTTCTTGGTCAGTGACGTTTTAACTTATAAATGCCATGAACTTATAAGTGAAGATAGACATCAACTGATTATAGGTACATAGCAATTGCCTCTGCTTGCTTAGAAGACTTTATATGAAAATAATTTTAAGCCAATTATAGAACATCTCCAAAACTCTTTCACCCGTATTCAATTTTGTGATAACCAACAGGTATGAGGAGTTATACCAACTTCCTTCTTTTTTGATTTCCACTGCGTTTAGACCTAAACATCCACTATAATAAGAGCAAACCTAGTTTGTAGACCTTGGAGCTGTAGTTTTGATATGCTACTCGACGACTTGAGAAATGGATGTTATTAGAGCACTTATATGTGATCATCTTTGACTGATTATGGGTTTCTTAAGGCACTAATTGTTTAAGCATTGAAATTTGGTAGAGTTCATGACATCTCTGGTTAATAGACAAGGTTATACGCTTTAGTTACTCAATAGGAATGCCAAGTCCTTTGTTTATAGTTGTAACTTTGTAAGCTGCACCCATGCACTTTTGTCAAGAATGAAAACATAGTAGTACAGTCAGCCACTTTATTTCACTTCCCATTATTGTTGCAGGAGGGAAATTTGACTTCTGATGTCCTAGCTGATCAATTAACCATGCATCCACATTGGTTTGGACGGAGTGAGAATCAAGCCATTATTGAAATTAATGAGGTTCTAGAAATGGTTTGTAAAGAGCAAAACTTACCACTTGCGCAAAGCTGGGTTAGCCATCATGTAGGCGTTGAGACTAATAGCTACAGCAGCCTAGATTTAAGCTGCACTAGAGACATCTTGACTGTAGTTGGCGGAACTTGTAATGAAGTTGGTTATAGTAATGCGGCGATATTCCAGAGGGCCTGTTTATTTCATCTCTCGAAAAAGGACTGGGAGCCTGTAGGGAAGTCACTTGTATCTCGTAGACCGTACTTCTGTCGAGATGTTACCAAACTTGGCATAACTGAGTACCCGTTGGCCCACTATGCAAATGAGGCTGGGTTAACTGCTTGTTTCTGGATATGCTTGAATAGTTCGTACTCTGTAACTGATGACTATGTAGTAGAGTTTTTCTTACCCCCCTGTGATACATATAGTACTAGAGACCTCGAGACATTGTTAGAGTCAATCCTGGCAACGATGAAGCAGAACCTTTGTAATTTTAAGGTTGCTTTTGGGGAGGAACTAGGTGAGGAACTATCGATTGAAGTTATTAAGGTTTCTAGGGACGATGAACTTAATTGTTTAAATGTAGGCCATACTACTAAATGTTCCGCTTCTGTTGAAGGATTGCATAGTGAAGGACCAGAAATTCTTGATGAAGCAGGTCAACATTTAATTGATGAAGATGGTTTTCAGGAGGGGGTGGATTTCATAGGTGCAGAAGAAAGAGAAATTCGAGTTACGCACTCGGATGAATTGTGCAGAATAAAGACACTACAAAAAGAAAGCAGAGTTAGTGACTATTTTCTTAGTTATGAGGTTATCAAGGAACAGTTTGGAAGGAAACTTGAGGATGCTGCAGAGAGCTTGAATGGTAAATTTAAGCACATCTCATCTTGCTTTTCTTGTTTTCTACTTGATAATTTTATTCTTCAACGACTTCCTTAAGACCTTATGTATAAATTTGTAAGGAGCGGCGCACCTCTAGATCCTGGGCTTCATAAAGCATGAGTCTTAAGTTTGATCCCTTCCACAATGTTGGTTGAATCTCAAGGGGTTGTTGCGAGTGGCGAAACCAGAAATTTTCGTAAAGGGGGTCGAGATTGTTTAGGGAGGCATAAAAGTGGTAAAAAGGATATCATAGTGCAAATTTCACCAAAAATAAAGGAGGCCAAAAACTGACAAACATAGTATTTTAGTGTACTTCAAAAGTTGAAATATATCCCAATAGTTAAGTGGGTCAAGTGACCCCCATGCCTTAATGGTGGCTTCGCCACTGGTTGCTGCTGAGGCCATGACCCTGACAATTTTTTATAAATACATATTTACCCTTGTAATTTATTAATAGAAAATGTAGCATAGGGGTCCCGCCACTGCCCCCTCTTCACCGGCGAGAAGAAAAGAAAAATGAAAAATTTAGTAATTCCAGGATCCATCTCTATTCCAACAATCACATAGTAATTTGTGTTTTGGTCGGAGCCTTTCATTATGTTTAGGCCTTTAGAACTGCTGTTCCAATCAAGAGTGGGAATAAAAAGTCGCAAGTGTACGTTGAATACCTCTGTTAGCTAATACTCACTCCGTCCCAAAATGATCTTCCCACTTTATTTTTTAACCATCACTACGAATGAACTTTGAGCAATAATTATAGGTTGATTTAATTATACTAATGAAATTTAAAACTTGCAATTGATACACCATCAACAATACTATCAATAACAAGTTTTAGATTTTCATTAGGATGATTAAATCAATCTAAAATTATTGCTCAAAGTTCATAGTAACGTCAAAAAAAATTGGGAAGATCAATTTGGGACGGAGGGAGTATAAAGAAATATCTCAAGTTTGTTCGTTTTTTTTCCTGGTAGTCAGCAGGTCTACATTGAAGCGTATTTGTAGAAAGTTCGATATTCAGAGGTGGCCATCTCAGAGGAGAAAGAAGGTGAAACCATCCCACTCTAATGTTACACGCTCGCATGAACTTGTTCACAGTGAGGATGAACAAATACCAGAGTCCAACAGAGAAACTTCATCATCCGACTTGTCTCCTACCGAAGCCACAACTGCTGTTCCACTAGCACAAGAACCGAGTTCTGTGACCCGTAAAAGCTACATATGGAGAGGATATTATAAAGTTTCAGCTTTCATTCTCATCAGGTATGGCAGATTTGGTAGAAAAAGTGGCACGGAGGCTGAACTTCAAGGTTGGAACTCTTTTGAGGCTCAAATATCAGGATGATGATGGTGATTGGATTTTAGTTACCTGTGACGAGGATGTGCAGGATTGTATACGTAGTTCTGGATCACTGGCAAAGACTCCAATCAAATTTGTGGTTCAGCCAGTCACCTGTAAGTACCTTTACTGTAACAAGCGTTGTGCATTTATTTTTTGGCAATATGCTTATTTGTCCAACAATTTAGTCAACCGCATTCCGATGCATGCTCCAAATACAAGAAACCTAAGGTAGGCATTGCAGGCCACATGTCCCTGGAAATCTCCAAATCTAAAGTCCTTCAGTACTCCGTATCAGGGACGTGTGCATGGAAACTTGCCTTCCCTCCTCAATTCTCTTGGAAACTTGCAAGCTTCTAGTTTATGCAAGAAATGACAACAAAGTACATTGTTGTGTTATACTCACTCTGTCCCAAAATCAATGCCTATTTTTTTATTCTTGAGACATTCTAAAAATGATTATTCCCTCGGCCTCAGAGTAAGATTCCTACTTTCTTTTTTGGTTTGTCCCAGAGTGAGGTTCTGCCTTTTTGGTTCGTCCCAAAGTAAAATTTAATGCCAAAGATGGATAAATATTCTTGCTAAACTTTTAGGTTTTCATGTATATAATGAGTAGTGAATATTTTTTGGCGAAAGGGACGCAGTTATTTAGAACATTCATTTTGGGACTAAACTTTCTAGAAAATATACATTCATTTCAGGACGGAGGGAATTGGTGGCGAAGCCACATGAAGAGGAAGGGTCACTTGACTACCTTATTTTTGCATAATGTCATTTTAGTACCTTTAAATTTTTTATAGTGTACACTAAAAGTACTTTTTTGTCAATTTCGACCACCTATGTTAAAGTTTGCACTATGACACCATTTTGGCCCTTTCTGCACCAATTTTTATATGAAAAGTACCAACTCCTTCCCAAAATGAATGTCCAAAACATTTAATGCTCTTGATCAAGAGAAAATGTGAAGTTATTCTGGGAAGGGCGGAGGTAGTATAATTTTTATATCCTAAGCAATCCCGAGACCCCCCTTTAAAAAATTCCGGCTTCTCCACTTGAGGGAGTAGCACTTATTTCCATAACATAGAAATATTATGCAAGTTCTAGATACATGTACGCATACCTAATTATCTACTATTGTTTCTGATCTTGAGGTTTACTTGGCTGAAGAAAATGCTGAAATAACATTGTTGTAACTGCCAACATATTTCCATCCGTCATCTATTTTTTACAGGCCCCTAATTAAGCGTTTCTCCACCTGAAATTTGTTTTAACAGCGGCAGAAGTTTCACATACGTGCGATATAGTGAGCACAGTTGCAACAGAAACCGCCAACATGCACACTCCATCAACTAGAGTAAATACTATTAGTAACATTGACCCCACTGGACAAAAGCAGTTGTGCAGAATTTATAGAGGGGTGAGGCAGAGGCGGTGGGGAAAATGGGTAGCAGAAATACGGGACCCTTTTCGTGCTGCTAGGATTTGGTTGGGCACATTTCAAACAGCAGAGGATGCTGCTCGAGCTTATGACCAAGCAGCTTTTAGGTTCCGGGGCGCAAAAGCCAGACTCAACTTCCCTCACCTTTTTTCAAACTACCTGTAATAATAGTGCATTGGTCTGTAAGTTTACAACAATCTTCTTGTTGATTTTTTCTTTCTAATCTAATTGCTGTGATTGTAAAGGTGTCATCTCTCCTGCCACAACTAGTTCAGGAATTTTATTTTGATTTCAATCCTCGTCGATCTATCTTTCCTGCCTATCATTCTGCACTCCGTCTGGTTTGTCTTCGTATTAATACTTTTTTGTTGCGGTCATTGAACCTTTTTTTTTTTTTTTTGATTTCAAAAGTGAGTTTTCTTTGCTTATTTACTAGGTTCAGCCCCGATTTTCTTACTGTCTGGGTTATTCCTGAAATTGAAAGTCCATGGTTATGGTATTTCATGGTTATCATTGCTAGTTCATTTTTGTTTGAATTTGTATTGATTTACTTTATTATAAATCTTGAAGGGAATTCTTTTGTTGTTCATTTTTTTTATCTGGGTTAGATTTTGGAGATTGAAATTTACCTTTTTTTTTTTTTTTTTTTTTTTTTTTTTTAGGACAGTTGTTCAATCCCTTTCCCGTATCACTCTCACCGGTCAGTATGCACTGTTCCGATAAAAAATCAGTGCGGAACATGTTATGCACCGTTTTGTTTCTTGACCGCTCTAAACCAGACGGTACCAATCCGTAGTATCGACTCGTTAGGGTTGGTACACACTAGGCGCCTGACAATTTTGACCCATTACCCACTAACCCGTACAACTCAATCCATTATTACCCAACCCATTTAAGTTGGCGGGTTGAAACTGGTTACCTGTCTCAACCCGTTAAGCTTACCGGGTCGACTGACCCAATCCAACCCGTTTTAACCCGTGAACACAAATAGGTAGAATTAATAAATTTAAGGCATCCCTATATTACTCTGTTTCATAGTAATAGATAATAGATGTTACATTATTATTTTTGATTAATAATATATAAGGGATGGAGTATCATTTTAATCACTTTTTTTATTAGCCATTTTTTCTATAAATATTAGTTTTCAAAAAAGCATTTGCCTAAACGGTGCCCATGAACAATTATTATCTAAATCAACTCATTATTTAAAAGTCGTCACTGATAATAATAATAATAATAGCGAGTTAAGGTTTTCACGAATTAATGTCATTTGTGCAAATTGCGAATATAAGCCGTGAAATAACAATTTAAACATATTTCAATATTTACAGTAGCAAATTGAAAAAATAAAAATTGAGCAGTACTTTTCTTTTTCAAGTGTGTTGTTTACGTAATATTTTTTTAGAAAATAATTTGTTTACTAAAAAATTAGTTCTAATAGTTTAGAGCCCGTTATGACTAATTTTAAATGAATAAAATTAGTCCTAACTAGCTCTAAACCGAGTCCAGATCTCCCGTGCCCCTCCATGTGCCTCTTTAATCTGGACCGTTCACATACTTGGATAATATCAACATAAACGGTTGAGATTAGAAGGGCACATGGAGAGGAGCACATGAGATCTGGACTCCTCTAAACCAGCACATGGTGAGGTCATGAGGTCAGAGGTGCGTTCATTGATTGTTTTTTCCAACATAATAAAAGCATGTGGGGTATCATAAGAAATGGGGTTTGAATGAACCCCAGGAATAGTAGTTGATTTTTAGAGACAATTTATTTTTGACATCCTTATAATTTGGTGGAGGGAGCATAGACCCTCTAATCTATCAATTTTTTGCATTCAGATCCTTCAAAATTTTTAAGCATCTTCTGTTTCTTTAAGCATGTATCGGTCATTGTTTTACATGACTAATTTCAAATTACTTTCCCCCAGTTTTACCAAAATATCTCAATCATCTCTTAATTCAAAGAGTGAGTGTCAAAAAAATCGGATCGAATTTTATGTTTCAAATTCTTTTGTTACAAGATGTAATTAAAATAAAATGGAGAATAGAATTTCAAAAATTTAACAACTGAGAAATTCTAAAATAAATATTGAGGCATGTAAAATTAGTTACACTAAAATTACTATACGGAGTTAGTGGTGGGTAAATTGCTAGATACTTACTCCCTCAGTCCCAGCACGTAGGACTTCTTTCCCCTTTAATCCATCTCAAAACAATTGAGACGGCTCAAAGTGAAAATGTTTTAATATATTTATTTTCAACCAACCCCACCATTTAACCCTACTTATTCTCTCTCTTAATTTTCCACTACTCAATTTATTGAACCAACACTGCTATTTACTCCACTCATTCTCTCTCTTCATTTTCTACTACACATACACCACTTTTCTCTTAATTGTTGTGCCCACTCCTCTAGTCTTACTTACGTTGGGAAGGAGGGAGTATGTTTTAGGAATAAACAAGCAAATGTAGGTTTCCAAAAGGGATATAATTGCATTCTTCTAAACTGTAAGGGGGTGTAAGTAAATTTAAAATTCTCTCACTTGACTCGGTCTAAAGTCACCATCAGTGATGGAAGAGAGAGCACTCACAAAAAGAAAGCGCCTTCCGGAAGTTGAACTCTTCTTTTTGCTAAGGGTTTAGTTGACCTTAAAAGAATGACCCTGTGCAGGGGTTCAATTAAGTTATCTATACTCTTAGCCCCTCTACTTTGGGTGTTGGTTGTACATTTCCCTTTAATAATCCAAGAGCTCAAATTTTTGTTTCGGAATTTCAAAGTAACTGACGTTATAATCAGAATAACGCTTTCCATACAAAATTATTTATTTCCTTGGTACATGGTTAAGGAAGTACTTGATGGAGAGAATTTTTGTGTACTAGTCTTCTCCTCATACTTTTTCTGGCCTATAACAATGTGCATATTTTTAAGTGTACGGAAATTAAAGAAAAAATAGTAGTGAGTAGTTGTAAGTATGGAAAGTGAGGTAGGAGACAGAAAGTGATGTGTAAACAAGTAGTGTATAGTTGTAGTGAGTATAACGAACGGATCACATTGAATATAAAAATATTCATGTTAGCCCAAAACAAATGTCATTTTTTTACGTTAATATGAAAGAACTTTGAGCGGTAAATTTAGATTGATTTAATTATTCTAATAAAATTATAGAACTTGTTATTAATACAACCATCGTAAATACTATCAATAACAATTTTTAATTTTTCATTATGATAACTAAATTAGCCTAAAATGATTGCTCATAATTCCTTCGTACTCGTATCAAAAAGGGTGACATTTATTTCGGGACAAATGTAATATATAAAATTTTCATTTTGGGAAAATGTGACTTGTCAACAAGACGCCTAAAAAAAAAGTTTGTGCACATTGTTATGGGATGGGGGAGTATATCACGCTTGTATACTTTATCACGCTTAAGTAGAGAGACAAATAAATAAATTACTTTATTAAGTTGTTGTTTCTGGGTAAATAGAAAATACTCCCCAAGTCTCATGCATGCATTGCTCTAGCCGATACAATAAACTTTCTCCTTTTATTTCATGTTTTTATTTTAGCACAAGCGTTAATTGTTGCATTTATCGTTAGTCTTGTTTGTGTAGATTTAGCTTTTAGCTGGTGTTGTCTTGCCTATTATAGCAAGCGGCATTTCTACTAACCGCTTCCCGTCGATTCCTATACACTTTGGACTTGGGGAGATGGTTATATTATGTTAGTTTAAAGTGGTAGGATTTATCTTAATAACTGAGATACTTTACTGTTTCTCATTTCTCATAACATATCAAAAGAGCAATATTACCTCACTTTTGCACTGCAATCAAGCAAGTACAAAAAATCAGGAAGTAAAATGCAAATAATACTAACCTTCAATGGTGCAAAGTGTTAAATATACCTACTACAACTGTAATTGGTTGAATTCGGGAAAAAAAAAAAAAAAAGTACTTTCCACTTGCAAGCCAGAAACAAACAGTTTGGACTACCCTTCAATATTTCTTTATAAGTATAGAGTTCACATTAACCGGTTCAATTAGAGTGTAGTTCATCATAGGGCAAGTACTGTATCTCTTCTTCAAGAGTGAGTTCACTTGCCCGGTTCAGTTGTAGGTTCAGAGTTCATATCAGTTGAATAATAATAGGAAAAATGGACTTTTTCGTGGGTCCACAGTTAGTCGACGTTGGAGCAGAGGACTTTGGAAATTATGTGAACAGAGGCCAATTGTGGCAGCCGGCACCGCCAAATTGGTACGATGGTGGAGATCCGGCGAACTCTTTGGGGGTTTTCTTGTCCCGGGATGAAACCGGTTGTTCTCAGGCCATCGCCGGTATGTTTTCTGCTTTTGTTGTGCTTCTCTTTCTGCAAATCTATAAACTGAGTTACATCCAAGCTCTTACTGATTATATTGTGCTTCTGATTTCATTGTCTTCCCCCTTTGTTTTGGGTAGAGTTTGACCATGGAAGTTGGTGGTTGACTTGAATTTTGTGGCTAAACTATGAAATTCAGGTTCTATGAAAACCGTAAATCCCTAATTTGAGCAATTGATCTTGTTAACTTACATTAACAACAATCTAAAAATGGTTTTTTTTAAAAGCTTTGTTTAGCTAGTCTGTCCTCTTGAAATGAAATGTAAATGTGAATTCCCCTGCTTTCACGTTCAAGCTCAATTGGTACAGATACTGTTATTCAATCGCCTAAAAGCTGGACCGAGAGGGTCAAAGATGCACTTCAAAGCATCAGATTCAAGGACCCATGTGTCCTAGTTCAGTTCTGGTTCCCCGATCAACTAGCCGGAAACGGAACGGGGTGTGTACTCAGAACATCAAACCAACTATTTCAACTCACCGAACTCAGTAATGATCTTTGCTCATATCAAGTGGCCTCTCTCAAATATGGATTTTACGTGGATCGAGAAAATGAAAATGATGTAGGTGTTGGACTTATTGGCCGTGCGTTCCTCAAAAGATCATCTGAGTGGAGTGCAAATGTTCAAAACTATTCTTGGAAAGAGTACCCACAGATGGATGATGCTGTTCGTTGCAATATTATGGGTTCCTTGGCAATGCCCGTATTTGAAGATGATGGACTCCTTTGCCTTGGTGTACTTGAAATCGTAATGACAGTCGAGAAAGAGAGTTTTGATTGCGAGTTTAGAGAGATTTGCATAGCTCTTCAGGTACATTTGCTGCAATCTTTACCTTTACTAATTTAAACATCACGATATATTACTCCAGTTTCCTTAGCGGATAATTTCTGTGCCTTGGAAATTCAAACCAATTTCTTAGATTTTTCGTTTTAGTTTGTGAATAATATGAGATTTTCTTTACACCAGGCCTTCTAAAAGTACTCAAATTCTCTTTTATCCTTGCAGGGTGTGAATCTAAAATCTTCCGAACTTCTAGTTTGTCCCACCAAAAATCTAACCAGACAATCGGAGCCAATTGTGGAATCTGATGTTGCTGTCCGTCCTAAGAGAAAACCAAAAACAAAGACATCTGGAATTACTCGTGAAGATCTCATCAGACTTTCCGATAAGCCACGTGTTATTGCTGCTGCAGAACTTAACAGTGAGCTTCACAAAGTCAACCTTATACGTATATTAGCATTGGAGAATTTCTTCTTACCAAATTGTTTGTTTTCCTTAAATTGCAGTTTGTAAGTCTAGTTTCAGAAACATATGCAGGCAGATGGGGATTAAAAAGTGGCCATATAAGAAGAGAACCAGATGCGGTGGCAAGTATAAAAAAGTAACCTTGGAACAAACTAAGTGTGTGCTTGAGCCAACTTCTTTTGCTGCATCGGACGATATAGTAATGGAAGAGCCGAGTAATCTTACCAGTGAGGGTGAATCTGGAGGCGTAATTCTGGATGATTTTCCCCCTAAACAAGTCTTTGAGTCAACTTTTCTTGCTGACCCGGATGCTACAACAGTGGAAGATTTGTGGGATGCTATTACCACGGCTGAATATGGAACAGAAGTCATGGGTGATCAATCTGACCAACAATTGGAAGATTTGGGTAATTCATTTGAGTTGTTGGACCTGGATGATTGGCTTGATTGTCTATCGTAAATTATTTTTTTGTCAATTGTGTATTAGGATGATTGAGAGCAAGAAATCCACCCCCCCTCCCCCCCCCCCCCCACCCCACCCCACCCCACCCCTTTTTTTTTGGTTCCTTTTTTTTTTTTTTTTCTTTGAATGCGTGCAAGAATAATGAGAAGGGGAAGCTGGGTAAGTTAAGATGGTATTGTAACCTATATAAATGTATTTGTTTTATTTCAAGAATCAATCATCTATCCCAAATACCAAAGGCCTCTTGGCCTAGCGGTATCCGGGTGTGTGCGTAGAGTCCTCCCTTAGGGAGATGTCTCGCGGAGGACTCGCTGTTTCGATAGACTAGGTCAAGTGGAGAACCATTATCTTTCATGGCCCATAAGGCTTAGTTGTATCCGGGTACTACTATATACAAGGCATGGATTTTACAAGGCATGGAAAAATGACCAAAATACCCCCATATATATACTTAAAAAAAAAAAAACTTCCCCTCCCTCCCCCATTTCAAACGCCAGTTCGACTCTTCTCTCTCTCTCAACGGCGGAAAAACCGTCTCTCTCTCTCAACGGTGAAATCCGGCGACCGCCACAACACCACCACCATACACAACCGGAAATGAAGACAAACCTCCCTATCACCGGTGGAAAGTCCGGAGCCGCCTCTTCTACCGCCGCTCCAAAAATAATCCTAATTTCTAAACCTAAATTTCAATTTGAAAACCCAACTATAATTTCTAAACCTAAATTATATAACGCTTAAATGTTGTGTACACCTATCCAAAATGGTTCTAATTGTGATTTGGTAACACAAATTGGGGTTTTTTGTTTGAATTGGTTACGAATTTGTGGGTGTATAATCTGGACATGTCGGGGTGTGTTTCGTATGAACACACACGAGATGCTTGTCCACATTTCGTGTGCCAATACACGAAATGTTGGTGATCATTTCGTGTTTAAGCATACGAGATACTTTCCACATTTCGTATATTAGAACACGAAATGTAAACTGATTCATCAGTTTACATTTCGTGTGCCAATACACAAATGTCTTACTAAATGTCGTGTATTTCCACACGACACACCATATCATAAAAAAAAAATTAATTATAAATAAATGTGGTAGGTTATATGATATTGTATGATGTTGGTTCAATCTTATATGTAATCATTGTTTGTTTTTCAACTTATTATAACAAGAAACATATAATCTTGATTAAAAAATATGATAATTTCAAATATATAATCTTGAGTAGTTGGTATTCCTCTAATGTACAACTTATCATTAACCTCGTTTGGCAAATCATCGAAACAACTTAACTCGTTATATAACATGTTTAATTAACTCATTATATGTAATCTTGATTAGAAATATAACACCATAATTCATTAATTTAACATAGTATATGCACATCATAACATCGTTTGTTAGTTGATAAATAAAGTGGTATCACTTTAACCTAATGAATGTGATAGGTTATGATATTGTATGATGCATTATAACATGTTTAATTACCTCTTTAAATATAATCTTGATTAGAAACATAACACCACAATCATTTGTTAGGTGATTATAAATAAAGTGGTATCACTTAAATGTGATAGGTTATATGATATTGTATAATCTAATATGACGTTTGTCACTTGTTATGTCTAAGTGTATAAATTTTGCTCAATTAACAACACAATTCAATAATCTAACATAGCATATGCGTATCATTAACATCATGTTGCAAATCATCGAATAACACCTTCATTTTGACATGTCGTATGCATATACACGAGCATAGGGCTTTATATCGTGTTCCTAAATACGATATGTGTGAAACGGCATGTCTTATAAAATCTGCACGACCTGTTTATATTCATTTCGTGTATGTTTGTACGACATAGTATAGTACAATTCGTATAACTGAACACGACTGAACATTTTATACAATTGGTATATCTCGTGTGTTAATACACGACACAAAGCCTTCAAGTCGTCCTTTTGCACACGACACGCGAAGGGTAGTTTTGCCATTATTGGTGCCTTGTATGTAGTATGCCTTGTATATAGAATTTACCGTTGTATCCCTAGTTTATGTAATAGGCTAGCTGTTTCGATAGACTAGGTTGTTTCGTGTTCTCTAATAAATCCATAGGGTTTGTAATAGACTCAATAGGGTTTGTAACACGATGATAATTTCCTTAAATGAAACCAACTTTCTAAAAAAAAATCATCTATCCCAAATTATATATCAATTGAAGTATAGTATACTACTACTACTCTGATAAAAATGAATGTCTAATTATTTTTAAAATTTGCTCATAATAAAAAGCAAATTTGAAATATTTTCATACAATGAATGAATGAACGGACGGAGGAAGTAGTATTTAACTTGGTCACACCAACCAAAGGAATAAAATACGAACCAGTTCATATTATTTTCAACACTCTGAACCGTTCAAATCCAAACAAAAACCGGTTCCATATGGAAAAAAGGCACGCGTCACCATCAAAATAAAGAGTCTATTCATAGCAGGTCCACGGTTGAGAAAAGACGCGTTAATATCAAGCAACTTATTATTAGTCATTTTCGACTTGTCTTACAAGATTTGAGCGGTGGGTCAATTTATTTGTGAACCTTCAAGAGGATAGAGAGAGAGAGAGAGACCATTTGGGCGTTTTCCTTTACGAACTGATAACCTTTTTTCAGAGATGTCCGAACCCGCCGATTCAGATCGGCTGATGAACTCCCCTCAAACGACCACGGAGCAAGGCCAAGGACACGATTCCCTTGCCGCCGATTTTCAATTTGTAAAAGTCCGGCACGACATCGGCAAATATTTGCTGACGGAGCTCTATCGCCAGCCGAGGCCGGCATCTTCCGGCCACCGGAGATACTTGCACCCTCTTTGGGTTTTCTGCAATCGCGATACCTACGAATCCGAGCTTTCTCATGCTCTTTCCTCTGCAAGTAAGTAGTTCTAACTTCCCCTTTCATCTCAAATTGCTCCTTAACTGTTTTGAGATGTTCTATTCGAAGAATCAAAATTTCAAAAATCAAGTGATTAATTTTGTACCAATTAAATGTTTTCACCATATATAAAGTAAAAGCCCCAAATAAGGCACACAGCAAATCTGTACAATCATCCCTGTACATGTTACTAAATTCCTAGTAATTTAGGCATTTCTAGCTACTACATTTGGTACTTTATACCTGAATCCCTAAAAAAAAAAACACTCGTTAACTTAATCTTTGTGTTGATATTTTGGTCCAAAAAACTGTAGGTTTCTCGGAGTTAATTGCTCCAACTGTATCAGACTCGCTGGTGATCAAAGAGAAGATTAGAACTTTGCTTACCTTGCTAGTATTTCGTGAGCGGCATATCTTAGTTCAGTTTTGGGCACCCATAACAATCGGGGGACAGCGTTTACTTTCTACTTCAGGCCAACCATTTGGTCTTGGCACGGTTGATGAAGGGCTTTGTTTATATAGAATGGACTCTTTGCACTATAAATATACTGTGGACACGGACAATGACGACAATCTCAGCCTCCCAGGTCGTGTGTTCAGGAAAAAATTGCCCGAGTGGACTCCTAATGTGGGGCATTATTCTGTCAAGGATTATCCACAAAAGGATTTTGTTTTACGTTGCAATATTCAGGGATCTTTGGCTTTGCCTGTGTTTGAGCCTTATGGCCAGCACTGTGTTGGTGTGCTTGAGCTTGTTATGTATCACGAGTACCTTGATTGTACATATGAGGTGCGAGAGGTTTGCAGGGCACTTAAGGTTTGTCCTTCCACCTTAATGGCATACGTCGGCGCGTTTTGTTATCGTTCTGGGTGACAATTACATTCTATGTGAAGGTGGAAATGTTAGAAGAGTGGCATTGTCTCAATCTTTTCTGTTTTCCGTTCAGTCATACTATTTCTTTGTCCAAATGAAACAGATATAACTTCCTTTACTTCTAATGCCTCTATCTCAATTGAAGAGGTACTCTTTGTCTTAATATGCAATTCAACAAAATGGTTGGAAACTCGTTAACTTGTTAGAATGCCAATATCATCGTTTGTCCACAATCTCAACTTGCTTTGTTTAATTTGATATGATTATTCACATCCAAAGTTTCAGTGGAAAATTCAGGTCATTATGATTAATAAGAAAATAGCTCCCTATAAAGAATACATACCTTTGATCCTTTTCAAGATTTCTCACCCTTGTCATGCAAGATTTCTCACCACCGTTGTTTTCGCTTCCTACAGGATGTGGATCTCATGTCATCAATTTCATTCGATCATCCTGCCTTGCAAGTACATCGTAGCTTTAGCACAAATGTTAGTCTTATATCTCTTCTTTTACTTCCCTTTCTTGCTTCATTTCGAAACTTAATTGATGATTTATATTTAGCTTTGCTTATAAATCAGATTCTTGGTGAAGGGTACCAAAACAAACTGGATGAGATATTCAAGGGACTCGAAGCGGTGTGTAATACTCATAGTTTACCCCTGGCTCAGACCTGGACTGTATCTGATTGCAAGAGTATTGTAGCAAATGATCAGAATCTAGAGAAGAGCTGTAATGGCTTCAGTCAAAACTGCATGGGTCAAATCTGTATGTCCACAGCCAGTTTACCGTTCTATCTCTCAGATGCACGCATGTGGCAATTCAGGAAGGCATGTACTGAGCACCACTTGAGAAAGGGGCAGGGGGTCGTCGGGATGGCGTTATCAATGTACAGTTTATGTCTCTGCAATGATTTAACAGTGCTGAAAGAAACGGAATACCCTTTCGTTGACTTGGCAATTAAATATGGATTATTGAGCTGTTTTGCCATTTGCATGGAGGATGTACATGCTAGCAACTATAATTACGTTACAGAATTCTTCTTACCACCCAAGATCAGAGACCAGAGAGATATACTAAGCTTAGTGGATTCCATATTGATAACAATGAAATCACATGTCCAGAGTTTTAAGGTTGATTCATTGGACCTGGTATCTACCAATAATATTATCTTAGTTTTGTCGAATGGCAGAGTTGAGCCTATTCCATTTTCTGAATATACCAAATCTACATTGGTGCTTAAGGCCTTGACAGTTGGAGCGGAGAAGCCGCAGATTGCACCATTAGATGTACAATTAATGGAGGAAGATGATGGCCTAAACAATGAGGGAAATACTGCCAGTGCCGATCAAAGTGGGAGTATGATTTCTCTTCTTGAGAAAAAGAGTGATACTGCAGTTACTTTTGCAGAGAAAAAGGATGACAGTGATGTTATTTCTTTCTGAGAGAGAAGATAGAAGAAAGATACCATTTAGGAAACGCAGGAGAAATGAGAAAGCAGTTAGTAAAGAGAATATCCAGCAGCAGTTTGGCAAGACAATTGATGAGGCTGCAGAAAATCTTGGTGGTAAGGAATACATTTTAATTTCTGCATTTAAACTAGCCAATTGCAATTGAATTTACCAGTTTTTATTGTACCGGTTACAAAGAGAAAATGTGATCGACCCCCACAGAATTTCACCTTCCAGTTTGGTTTTGATAACTACTCCCTCCATCCAAAAAAAATAATAGTAGCTTTGTACAATGCATGCCTTGCAAGAATGTAGCTTTACTTGTGTGTACCTTCATAAAATTGTACTCCCTCCGTCCCAGAGTAAGAGTCCTACTTTCCATTTTGGTACGTCCTAGAGTAAGAGTCCTATTCCTAAAATGGCAATGAATCTTTACTATTCACCCCACTCATTCTCTCTTCTATTTTACTTTTATACTCACAACACCAATCAATTCACTATTCTCTCCCACTCACTCTCTCTCCTACTTTACTTTTACACTCACAACATTTACATCGCTTCCAATATTTATTAATAAGCGTGCAAATGAGAGGTAGGACTCTTACTCCGGGACGGAGGGAGTAGTAAATTTGCTTTTAGAATTGTGTCTATTTTTCTTTTTTTCCTTTTTTTTTTTTTTTTTTTTTTGGGGGGGGGGGGGGGTGGAAGGTAAAATGAAAAAGGGAAACATGATTTATTTTATTATTATTATTATTTATTTTTTGGTTGGGGGGGGGGGATGTAGGGGTATGAGCTTTTGTTATTCATATGTTGTAACATCTGTCTTCTACCAAGAATTTCTTATCTACATTGGTTCCTTTGCAGTTAGCCGATCTACACTTAAGCGGATCTGTAGGCAGCATGATATAGACAGGTGGCCAAATCGCAAGCGTGAAAAGGATAACACCTCCATCTTGAAGATAAAGCAAACAAAGGAATCTAGTCGGGGAACTGAGGGTGCATTTCATCCAAACTTGTCCTTGACCACACGTTCAGACCTTGCTGATCTAACTTTGGAGCCCACCAATATTATTAGGCATGATCAACCAAATTCAAGATTGATATTTGAAGATGTGTTTCAAAACCCTAATGACCTTTTACTAGGAGAAAAGCCATCTGAGAGCACGAAAAGTTTCCCTTCTTTGTCAGTTGAAGGATTGATTACTAACCATCCATTATCTGATCTTCCGCGTCGGACATTAGTCCGTGTTGCTGACATGGCTCCACCAATTACCACTATCCGAGGTGTGAAGACTGTAAACATAAAGGCAACATACAAGGATAATATTATAAAATTCTCGTTCTCCGTGTCTGCTGGACTTGTGGAGCTGGAGGAGCAAGTGGGTAGGCGGCTGAAGTTAAAGCATGGAAGTTTTGTTCTCAAGTATCAGGATGGAGATGGTGACTGGATTTCTATCACCTGTGGTACTGATTTAGATTATGCTTCGGGTAATTTGGATTCATCGGGCAATACTACAATCAGACTATTGGTGCAACTGAGTACCAGTTAAATTGTGTCAGTTGAAGGGTTACGGACTTACGGTTACAGGTGTGTAGATTTAACTGTCTGTTACTGTATTTGCTGTTAGAATATCTTTTTTTTTTCATGTTTCCTCTTTTTTCCCACTCATCTTGTATACTCCTTATGTCCCGGAAAAATGTTCCCACTTTTTTTGTTGTTTGCTTGAATAAACTTTGAGCAATATTTATAGGTTGATATAACTGTCCTAATGAAAATCGAGAAATTGTTATTGATTGTTTTAGACTTTCAGCACCTGAGAATTTCATTTCATTTTATTTTTCCCTTTCTAATGGTCCATACGAACGCAATGAACTTATATGTCTTGTGGTCCATTTCACAGGTTGAACGAGGAAGAGCAAAGAGACAGACATTGAGCGAAAGCCTTGGATTTGGAAATCGTTTACCACATGTGGGCTTCCATGATATAGGCTTGAGTTGTGAAATGTTTTTCAAAGAAGAGTCCTCCTTCAAACAAGAGATAACTTTCTTCATAACCTGACTCGGCAAGTTGGAGATGGTCAGTGCCCTCGGAAGAAATGTGAAAATGGGATGGTCAGAGTTAAGTTTTTTGCTTTTCCAAGTAAAGGGGGGCATCCAATCAGCATTAGCAGATGAAACTGTTGTTTTCAAGAGTCTATTTGCTGGCAGAACGGGAAATGTTCAGCATTAGCTTGTGGAAATTGAATCGGACATGAAGCCGCTACAGTAACTAAGAAGGCAGTCTGTAGACAAGTAGACAATGTAAAACTTGTTTAGGATTATAGGGGACTTTAAACTGATATCTGTTCCTCTATTAGTATGTATATAATGTCAGAACATGAATTAGATTTTTAATAAATGGCTTTTTGTCACATTGGGCTGTGCCGCTTCTTTTTCGATGATACAGGTCACAGAAACTTGGCAAGTAGTATTGCATATTCCTTCATGGGCTTTTCTCTCAGCAATCTGTCGCTTTGTTGATGTATAGAATGTTGCGTAAAGTATTAGTTGGGCCAGCCCGAGAAGTGATCCCATCCCAGTAGCTCCCTGAAAATAACAAGTGAACGTGAAAGAGAGATTTACCACAATGTATGTGAGTGAAAGAGAGAGAAGAGAGAAATTTACGACAATGTATGGGTCAAACCGGATGAGCGCATAACTAGTCCGGGTGATCCCGTTAAGAAATGAAAACAAGGATAGTAAAAATGGCATGTACTCAGACACTTTTCGTTGTGATCACCAATTTCCGCATCCACCAAAAAGAAAAACCACGTTACTTGCATCGTTAGTTAGTGTTGGAGATAATGGTGGTAATAGTGTTGCCGTCAACAAAGTCAACACAGTAGTCCAAGCTCAAACAAAACATGAAATGAATCAAGAAGTAAAGACGTACTTGAGCAAACTTAACAGTCCAGGAAACGATGTCGTCTGGAGATAAGTAGTGGCATTACTGTAAATAAGTCTTTGTAAATATGCTATTTTATTTATAAGTAGATAGCTTAGACAGTTTGTTGGTTAGAACAGAATATAACAACTTTTTCCCTCTTTTTACTGTGTGTAATTGTGTGAGAGAGATTGGATCTTGATTTCTTCTTCTTTGTTTGATTTGCTTAATACAATGGATTTTCATCCAATTCCTGTGTTCGATGTGCTTGATTTCATGATTTTATCATGGTATCAGAGCTAATCGATCCACAAATCGATAGCTCTTGATCAATCGTCAAAATTAGGGTTCTTATTCTCGATTCAGTTCTGTTCTCAACTTCGGTTTGATATGGTGATCGAAACAAACACAAATTCTAGTTCCAGCTCATCTTCGTCGTCATCAACTATGGAGATCGGCTTGGATTCAAATATGCATCCATTATTCCTACATAATAATGATCATCCAGGTTTGATTCTCATTTCTATCAAGTTGTCTGGTAGTGATAATTACAGTGCTTGGAAACGATCGTTGGAAATAGCTTGTCTGCGAAAATAAAATATGCTTGGTTAATGGTAGTTTTCCCATTCCTGCTAAGGATTCTGTTACTTACAGTCTATGGGCTAGGGCAAATGATATGGTGATTTCCTGGATTTTTAATGTTGTGAATGAAACTATTAGTAGCAGTCTTCGATATGTTACTTCTGCTACTGCTGTTTGGAATGAATTGAGTCAACGTTTTGCAAGCATGATGGTCATCGAGTTTTTCAATGGAAAGGATTTGCATTCCTTAGAACAACAAAACTCAAGCGTTGAAATCTATTATCACAAGATGAAAGGATTGTGGGATGAGAGCAATGCTTTGGATATTGTAAGCTCTTGTTCTTGTAACAATTGTACCTGTGGAGCAATTAAGGCGCAAAGTGAAAGAGAACAAAGAAAACAACTCATGCAGTTTTTTAATGGGTCTTCATGATAGTTTTGTGCATGTTAGAGGCCAAATCCTGAGGATGAAACCATTACCTAGTGTTGGGGAGGCAATTATATGGTTAGGCAAGAAGAAACACTCAGACAGGGGTACATACCAGACAATTTTAATATGGCAGCATCTATTTCACAATCCAATCTTGGCTCACATAATGGATATTTTGGTTCAACTAGCAGCACTGCTCCTTACCAATCTACCGGCAGTTCTTCTTATCAACCCATTGCTGCAGCATCATATCAGAATAATGGAAGACCAAGCTATTTTAAGTCACCATTCAAGAAAGGGGTGTTTTGTAACTATTGCAATAAGGAAGGACACGTTAAGTCTGAGTGCTACAAGCTAAATGGTTTTCCTATAGGTCATCCTGCTCACCCTTCTAATAAGGAAAGACCTTCAAAAGTTCAGATAACATGAAGCAACCTAATCAGTCTAATCCCAATGCTATGCAGGTTATGTGTTCCACATCTTCTGAACCTTCTAAAGGAAGTGTGACTCAACATGAGATTGAACAACTACAGAATCAAGTCAATCAACTGATGGCAATGATGAAAGGCAAAGAATCTCCTGAAGATCACATCTCTGGACATAATTCTTCCATGGGGACACATATGGCAGTATGACTTTCTCATCATGTTCTTATCAATCTCTCATAGCTTCCACTTATTCTACACAGACTTGGGTGATAGATTCTGGGGCAACTGATCACATTTGTAATTCCTCTCATTTAATGCATAATCTCACATCTTTGACATCTTCTGTTAATCTCTCATTACCAAATGGTAATCATGTTATTGTGCATCAAGTCGGTTCTGTTCAACTTAATCATGATTTAACCATAATGATGTCTTTCTGGTACCTTCTTTTCATTTCAACTTGTTATCCATCTCCAAATTACTTTCATCCAACACATGCAAAGTATTTTTCACCGAATCAAAATGTATTTTCCAGGACCACTCAATGAAGAAGGTCATGGCCACTGGGGAGTACATAGTGGACTGTACTTACTGCATGCTCCTGCTTTATCTTCTCATTTCACTCATGCTTCCAATGCAACTTGTTCAGTTTCTAACTCTGCTGTTTGGCATAAAAGATTAGGTCATTGTTCTTTAGACATTTTATTGAAAATTCCATCTTTGTCTTCTACTATTCATTCCAAATCTGTTTGTAATAGAGAAGTCTCCTTTTGTACTGTTTGTCCCTTAGCTAAACAACACAAAATTCCTTTTCCCATTAGTTCAATCAAATCTGTTGCTCCTTTTCAACTTGTACATTGTGATTTGTGGGGACCTTATAGAATTCCCACTATGAATGGTTGCAGATATTTCTTAACCTTAGTTGATGACTATTCCAGGAGTGTTTGGACTTACCTCATGCCTACTAAACAACATGTTTTTGACCTTTTGAAATCCTTCCATCATTTTGTTCTCAATCATTTCAAACCACTATCAAATCTGTTAGAACTGACCATGGGACTGAATTTTTCAATAGGGAGGTCAGACCTTTTCTTGCAAATCTTGGAGTTTTACACTTTAGTTCTTGTGTTGATACACCACAACAAAATGGTGTTGTAGAAAGAAAACATCAAAGTCTTCTCAATATTGCCAGAGCTTTGAGATTTCAAGCTCATCTTCCAATTTCTTTTTGGGGATATTCCTTACTCACTGCCACCTATATTTGAACAGAATTCCCACTAGTGCCACCAAATTTCTCACACCTTTATGAACTTCTATACAAATGTAAGCCTTCCTATGATCATTTGAAAGCTTTTGGGTGTCTGTGCTTTGCTTCCACACATTCTCATGATAAGTTTGCTCCAAGGGCAATTCAATCAATATTCCTTGGATACCCTTTTGGGCAAAAAGGGTACACTCTTTATAATCTTCCACAAGCAAATATTTGTTCCAGACATGTCATTTTTCATGAACATGTGTTCCCCTTTTCTTCATCTCCACCTGATCACATTCTCCCTAACTCATCTCAACTTCCTTGGCCTATTGATGATCCTTCTCCTTCTACTTCATCATCACAGCTCACCTTTACACTTGTCCTCTGATTCATTTTCTTCTACTCCACTTCAAATTCTTTCTCATCTTCTGCACCTTCTGACAGATTCATTCACCAAATCATTCCTCACCTTCTATTCCTGCTATTACTTCATCTGCTTCTCTACCAGTTTCCACTGCTCCCATTCTGCTCCTCCTGTACCCATCATTCCTGTGAGGACTTCTTCCAGAGTGAAACATCCTCCTTCTAGATTTCAAGATTACATGGTGTCTTCTATTTCCAAGTTTGATATCAATCATCATTTGTCATATGCTAATTGTCATCCTTCTCACCATCATTTCATCAATGCATTAGATAGTGTTCATGAACCTAGATCTTACACCCAAGCTGTAAAGGATAAAAGATGGATAGATGCTATGCAGTCTGAAATTGCAGCCTTAGAGGCCAACAACACTTGGTCTCTTGTTCCCCTTCCCTTGGGCAAGCAAACTGTGGGTTGTAAGTGGGTTTACAAAATCAAACATCATTCTGATGGTAGTATTGAAAGGTTCAAAGCTCGGTTAGTAGCTAAAGGGTACACTCAAAGTGAGGGAATAGATTATCAAGAGACTTTTGCACCTGTTGTTAAAATGTGACAGTCCGATGTCTACTTTCTTGGCTGCTGTTAAAGGTTGGGACATATTTCAGCTTGATGTCAACAACGCTTTCTTACATGGGCATCTTGATGAAGAAGTTTACATGGATATTCCACAAGGCTACACTGCTTCTCATACAAAAGGGTTGGTATGCAAATTATCTAAATCAATTTACGGTTTGAAACAAGCTTCCAGGCAATGGTTGCCAATTAACTGAAGCTCTTCTTCATTTGGGTTACAGTCAATCTCATTCAGACTATTCCATGTTTACCCAACATCATGATCAGTCTTTTACCATTGTTTTGGTCTATGTTGATGATATTCTTATCACAGGGAATGATCCTACATCATCCATTCTCTTAAACAGTATTTGGATCATCAATTTAGTATCAAAGATTTGGGGGTTATCAAATACTATCTTGGTTTGGAAGTTCTTAGATCCTCAACTGGCATTCATTTGAACCAACGAAATATGCTCTTGATTTGCTGGAAAGTGCTGGCCTTCTACATGCCAAGCCCTTAACAATTCCTTTAGATCAGAATTTAAAGTTACTTGCTGATGATGGTCCTTTGCTGTCTGATCCCAGTTCTTATCGCCAGTTGGTGGGTAACTCTTGTACTTAACAGTCACCCGACCTGATCTAGCTTATGCAGCTCATTCCCTCAGTCAATTTGTTCAAAGTCCTAGATAACCTCATCTAAAAGCCTTACTCAGGGTGTTGAGATACATCAAGACTTGTCCAGTCAAGGTTTGTTTTTCCCAGCTCATAATCAGTTCATATTAGAGGCTTTTTGTGATAGTGACTGGGCTGGTGACCCAAATGATCGCAAATCTGTTACTGGTTTTTGCATTTATCTGGGTACTTCTCTCATTTCTTGGCATTCTAAGAAGCAAAGTGTCATTGCTAGATCTTCAGCAGAGGCTGAGTATCGCTCCCTTGCCACCACTTCTGTGAACTTCTCTGGCTTCAAAGTTTATTGTCCTGATTTAAACATATATGTTCCTCTTCCCATCACAGTTCATTGTGACAGTGCTGCTGCCATTGCCATCGCTTCTAACCCAGTCTACCATGCTCGCACCAAACATATTGAACTGGATTGTCATTTTGTCCGTGAAAAGGTGCAATCTGGGTTACTCATACCACGCTATATTTCTACTAAGCAACAACTTGCGGACATTTTTACCAAACCCCTTGGTAAATTACTCATTGGACTTGTTGAGCAAGTGGGTGTGTCCAATCCTTTCCCACCCTCAACTTGTGGGGGGGGGGGGGTGTTGGAGATAATGGTGGTAATAGGTTGCCGTCAACAAAGTCAACACAGTAGTCCAAGCTCAAACAAAACATGAAATGAATCAAGAAGTAAAGACGTACTTGAGCAAACTTAACAGTCCAGGAAACGATGTCGTCTGGAGATAAGTAGTGGCATTACTGTAAATAAGTCTTTGTAAATATGCTATTTTATTTATAAGTAGATAGCTTAGACAGTTTGTTGGTTAGAACAGAATATAACAACTTTTTCCCTCTTTTTACTGTGTGTAATTGTGTGAGAGAGATTGGATCTTGATTTCTTCTTCTTTGTTTGATTTGCTTAATACAATGGATTTTCATCCAATTCCTGTGTTCGATGTGCTTGATTTCATGATTTTATCAGTTAGTTAGTTAGTAAATCTGTCAAATTTGATAGCAGCAGACTTAAGTTATGTCAGACTAACCATAACAGATAACGGAGAAGCGTACATCATAATGCTGCCCACGATGGCTAAACTCCCAACAATGCTCGATCGAAGCTTGATATTGTTGGCCTGAAAATTCATTGAGTATCCTATCCGATTCGTTTTGTTCACACTTTAAAATCATTATAATTCAAGAAATGGAAAGTAAGCTTACACTGGTGACAAGATCAATATGAGTGATATGATGTTCCCTAAATATAAAAGAAAATCAAGAGTTTAATTTACATTTTAATACTCCCCTCTGTCCCGTCAACAAAAATAAACTTTGACCAACTATTGGTGACAATCTAATCATTCTAGTGAAATTCTAAAATTTCTAATTGATAAATCATTAAGTGATTTATTAATAACAATTTCTATAATTTCATTGTGATCATTAAATTGACACCAATGTTTTGTCAAAGTTTAACAATAAAAAGCATCCGAACGTAATAACAACAAAATAACTCTACCGAGACAAAAACATCAATCAAAATGACAGACTGTTACTAGTATTAATAAAAACTGACCTAGAATACCAACCGCTGTATGAGCAGCATCTGCAGAAACCATAGCTAGTAGCTATTTTGGCTAGAGTTTGGAAGGAGGAAAAATCCTCTGCTACTGCTAGTAAGAAACACAAGGGATAGAAGAAAATAAAGAGGCAGAGTTTGGGTTGATGCATAGTAGTCATCACATAAGCCATAGTACTGGCTTTACCTTGTTTGCATGACATGTACTACGTATTGCCTTTGTCTAACACATGGAAAGGATAATGTTTACTGATGTGAGAGACTGTCACCTATAACTGTAACTGCAACTTAAATGGCTCTTTGAAAAATTATAATACAAAAGTAAGTGTATTCTTTTATTTATTATATAATAATACATACTCCCTCCGTCTCCACCTCACTTGACATCTAAGCGGTGCACAATAACTAAGAAAAAAGATTAAAATAAGGAAAATATGTGGTAAAAAAGGAAGAAAGAGAATGAGTGGGGTAAATAGTAGTGTTGGTTGAATAAATTGGGTGGTGAAGAATGAAAAGAGAGAATGAGTGGTGAGGTAGAGTGAATATAAAATTATAAAAAGTAGGCTATTTTGGAAAGTGTCATGTGAGCTGGGACAGACTAAAATGGAAATAAGTGTCAAGTGAGCTGGGACAGAAGGAGTATAAAATAAATATATGTAATATATATGCACAACTGGTCCGGTCTGATTCTAACCGTAATTAATTTTACTAGGAACCAGAACCGAACCAATCTACTGGTTCTATAATATCTTGGAATCGGAACCAACCCGTATGTACTGTCTGATCCATTTTTAACTGGTCTGGTACGGTTCCTTTGGTCCGGTCCAGTTTTAAAAAAAATAAAAAATCTCACCCCTAGGTGTCACGATCATAAATTACAAGGGCATACAAAAAATCAAATAAAAATAATAAAAATTTGGGTAACCATTCTTTATTCAGAGTTGCTTTTATAACAATGAAAATATTACTACTACAGAAGTAACATTTGTATACCATGAGTCATTTCACATTTTCAATGTGCATTAGCACAACTTTTGGGGAAAATAGAAAGATAAGCTATTATCATTTGTTTTCCTGGGCTTTATAGCCCATAAGTATAAATTACTCCCTCAGTCCTACACACAAGGGCATTTTTTTGTAAACATATTTAAACTTTGACTAACATTTAATATACTTGAACTTTGACTAACATTTTATACTAGATAATTTATCTTCATAAAAAATTGAAAATATAATGTTTCTATTACTGATTTAGTAACTTTTTATAATTTTTTTTATAGAGATTGATAATTGAGCATAAAATGTTAGTCCAAGTTGGTTTGACCAAAAGTGCCCTTATTATTATGAGATGGAGGGAGTATGTATTTGTTTTCAATGTGCATTAGCTAGCAGACTCAGATAAGCCCACTTCCGCCTTGGCCTTCCTCTCCACGATCAATCGTTGGGTCGACTTGTAAAATGCTGCGTACAATATCAGTTGAACAAGCGCAAAAATGTCCCTATTGAATTTGGTACCTAAACCAAGCAAAAAAAAAAAAAAAAATAAAAAAAAAATTACCAATAAATTCAAAAATACTTTTAGTTTTCATTTTATAAATGAATGCATGGTTTTGTATTTCACATAAAAACAATTATAATGTCACGTTATTTTTAAAAAATATTTAGAGAGAGAGAGAGTGAGAAATATCTTACGACGATGAAAGGATCAAATTTAATGAGGCCGTAAGCAGCCCATACCACTCCATTTAAGAAACAAAATAATGAGAGGAGAAACGGCATATATTCCACACTTTTCGTCGTAATTACTAATTTCTGCATCAAATAAATAAATATATACGTCCAAAAATTTATATAAATCATTTTAAAAAAACAATGTAACATTAAATTGATCAAAACAATAACGCTGACAATCAGCATTAAACACATGTCAGTTTTTCATGAAATAAATTGCATAAATCATAAAAATAACAAGAAGGGTAACACTATTGTAAGGTACGTACCATGACAGATAATGGGGCTGCATACATGACAATGTTACCCGCAACAGCGATACTACCGATAATACTTGACCTAATTTTAGTGGTATGGGCTAATGTGGAAACCCCGATACCGAGAACAAAGAGGACCCCAAGCTCAACGAGCATTTGTTTACGCTCGGAGTAGATGATGAAGAGGAGCAAGTAGAAGAACTCGAGCAAAAAACCCGACCCGTTAATGGTTATGACCAATATAGCATGTGGGTGGATCCAAGGGAGTGCATATAATGTCCAAAGCCCGCAGTTGAAGAAGGCTGCTATGTATGGTATGGGGGAGTATTGCTCTACCGTCTTTTTCTTCCATATTCCGTGAAATGTTGGCCTGAAAATGTACATAATTAATTACAATATAAATAATTTTAAAATGGGAATTAAATTTGTCCGTTTTAATTCAAACGACATAGACCGTTGTCTTCTTTCAGAAAGATGTAAGTTTCGATACCCCTCCCATTAAAAAAAAAAAATAGGTTCATGGACTAAATTTTATCAGTGTCTTAATATTTGTTTCTTCGATATCAATCTATTAAGAAAGTGACACTTGTGTATTTAAAATGCATTTTTATTAACATATGACTTAATTTTCTTAATTGCATTAAGAAAATTGTTATTTGAAAGTGTGTAAGGTAGAGATTATGGTCTTTTACTTTTTGTATGGAAATGAATATCGGAGGCACTAAAGCTATTTGGCACAAACTTTATACTCCCTCCATCCCGAAAGATAGTCCACATTTTTTCATTGTTACTACGAGGGAACTTTGAGCAGTTATAAATGTTACTTATAATTCTGTTAATGTGAATCTAAAAAATTGATATTAATAGTATTTATAATGGTATCAAGAACAATTTCAAAAATTTCATTAGAATAATTAAAAGTAGCTTTAATTATTACTCAATGTTCCTTCGTAAAACCCATAAAAGTAGGGGGACTATCATCTGGGACAGAGGGAGTATAACACCAGCCTTCAATTATACTCTATCTGTCACAGAAAGATAGTCCACTTTGGATTTTTGACGGTCAACACATGTAAACTTTGACCAAAGATTATTATCAATCTAATCATCCCAATGAAATTTTAAAATTTGTCATTGATAAATCACTTGATGCTTAATCAATAACAAGTTTTAGAATTTCACAAGGATTGTTAGATTGACATTTATTTTTAGTCAAAGTTCACTTGTATTGACCATCAAAAGTCAAAAGTGGACCATCTTTCTGTGACGGAGGGAGTAATAAATTTCTAGGTGAAAAAGAAAAACATCCATGCGTGGCTCAAATGTTTATGATTTTGACCATCAAATTGGCATACGTATATTTTTTGCAACTATAAGTCCAAATCGTCTCACATTTCATATAAACCGACCAAACTACAAAAAGGGGGAATTTTTTGCCTTCATGTATAATTACAGTTTTTTCACCAGGTATCAGTTTCTATTCTTTTTACCCATGAAAAAAGAGAGAGAAACAAAAATAAATTTAGTTTTCATGCATTTATTTTCCTTAACGACATATAATAGCTTACATAGTTGACAAGAACAAAATGCCTGCAGTTATGTTCCCTGAAACGCAAAAAATTAAGCCCAAAATCAATATAAATATTATACATTCCACATAACTATGTGACATAGTAATTCAAGATTATGGACATAATATAACAACCATTTCATCTCTCTCTCTTTTGCGATATTAAAAGCGACAGACATGCATTTCGTGAAAGTTGTATCCCTAGGTAGGCTAGCTATTTATAATAGAAATAAAAAAATAAAGACATGCATCTCGTGAAATGTGAGATTCTTGATCCATATGGCAGTGAAATTTTTTATGTGCACCCAGTATTATCGAAGAATAGAGAAAATATAGGGAATTCAACGCACCGATGATTCCGACTAATGTATGAACTAACTCAGTTGACACCATGACCTCCTAGCTAGCAACAACTTGAAGGTGAGGAGGGGAAGAAAGGGAAAGAACAATTCCTAAAGGGTATGTATTGTTGAAAGGGAGAATTTCCCTATTTATAATTTTCTTGTCTACTTTGCATGCACTTAAGTCAAACTTATCTTTTATCCAAAAAGAAAAGGTACATTTACTTCTTTTTTTTCCTTTTGATTATTTTTAGGATACTCCCCATCTCAAATTTTAATGCCCACAATCTCAATTGAAGGGCCAGGTAAGTTCTATAATAAATGTATTATTAGTTAATGGAAATATGAAAATAGTTACTATCTCATAATAATATCACATCCATTTTTAATACAAAGCAGAGATGAGATGAGATCTCATGCACTATTTTTTATGTAGCACATTGTATATCACATATCATCAAACGGTTATCAATTATAAGGGCTTAGCATGATGATGTCATTAATGAATAATATATAACTATTTGATAATTATTGGTACACAGTCAGGGGCGGACCTCAGGTTGTAGGAGGGGGTGCACGTGCACCTGGTCAATTGAAAATTGTAGTTAATTTTTTATTTTTATTTTCAATTTGATGATAAGTGCACCTACAAAATATAGAAATAAAACACTCTTGTTTGTTGATAAACAAATAACTTTGTGCTGCAGTGGCAAGGTAGATTTCAAAACCTTGTTTATTCATGACCCGGAACCATTCCACCCAAGTTTGCTACACCCCTCTGATAAGACCGAGCATCGTAGACCGGACCGGACCCGGTTCAAAGCCAGTACAAGCGAGCTCGACAACATCGAACCGGATAAGCCCGCAATCGAGTAAGCCCGAGAGAGCCGGGCTTCCTGATAACCATAACCGAGGTAGCTCTGCCTCCCGCTATCCTTAGGGTCCCGTGTTGATCACTCAACCTCCTGCCCGGAGCCCGTAGCAGCCAGCTGTCACAACGTACCACAGACGTTACCTGTTCGTACCTGACATACCATAACAGTTGGTGGTGGAACCATGTTTCACTGACAACACGCCACGTTCCCAGCCACTCCCCTGGCCTTGCCAATGAGGACCCGCCACGTGTCCATCCGGTACAAGGGCGATTAGAACCTTAAACCTACCTCCACCTTCTACTCATATAAATACTTCTATCCGCCCCAAAGGCCAAGGTACGTGCTCTATCCTATTCACACACACAAGGTCTTCATTGAGCCTTCTTCTTAGGTTTTCCTCAGAGATCTTACTCTCACACCCGAGGGCCTAAGCCGGATTCCAACCCGGCCTTGGTCTTAACGGTGTTCTTGTTTGTGTTGTGATCAGGATCAAGAGACAGCTATATTGGAGTTCTACCTCCGTGACCCCAGAAAGGCAGGGCGTCATCAGTGGTTCCATTGCCGGGAAACGAAAATCTTCCCAGTACAATCTTCTTGCTTCGTTTGCTTTTCCAATCTAATTCGTTTCGAATCCTCATCTAGTTCTTCCGTTTTTCACGTTTCCAAAAGAGTACCCCGTCTTTTCTGTTGATTCTTGACATACGAAATCTTCGCAATGACTGGGAAAAGAGTAAACCCAAATGCTAGCCCTTCGGGACAAGTGCCCCAGGGATCAGTTTTTGCCAGGTTGGGAAATAGACTCTTAGTGGCAACTCCTATACCCCCTCTCAAAGGGCAAGGAGAGAGGCAGATCTGAGAGATCGTATAGAAACTTCCAAAGCTCTCAAAACTCAAAAAACTCCCGTTACTCCCCTCACCCCTGATCAAATCCAAAAGAAAATCCAGATCCTCACAGATAGGCAGAACCTGGTAGAGGAAGGGCTACAGTTGAATCTAGCCCTCGAGGAGCTGTTTAATGCCGAGGCCAATGCTAGAAGCCCCCCTGAAAAATCAAAAGCCCATGATCTGACGAGCTCTAAGAGCAGGGCCAGTAGGATTGTAAGAGGAAAAAGGCGGACAATCCTCGTAGATGATGACGAGGAGAGGGGAGAGGAAGAAGGGGAGAGTGAGGAGGGAGAATCACAGCCCAGAAAGACAAGAGGCCAATCTAAAGGAAAGGCAATTGTTAAAAATGATGATATAATTACAGAAACCGTAAAAAGGGCTAAAACGGGGGACATAATGGATCAAAAGTTCCAAAGAATGATCGCGGAGCTATGGGAGTCCAAGCAAAACGTAACAAAGTGCGTTGGACCCATGGACGCTTTCGCATCATGGATCAGCGATTCCCCGATCCAAAGAGGAAAGTGCCCACGCTAGACGCGTATGACGGCTCATCTAACTCAAAAAGCCATGTTGGGCGATTTGAAGGGCAGATGGCCCTATTCTCACAGATGAGGCCGTGAAGTGCAAAGCCCTCGCCTCCACCTTTAAAGGGAAGGCATTGGGGTGGTTATTGGCCCATAAACCGCGCTCTATCTGCAGCTACGAGCAATTGCGGACTTCGTTCTTGAACTCGTTCGCGGGCGCGGGGGAGGCCGCAAGACCAAAATCGGACCTGTGCGGCGTTAAGCAATACCCCGGGGAAAACACAAAGGCATACATCACTCGGTTCCGAAAAATGACCGAGCAGATTGTGGATCTAACAAGGAACGACATCGAGCTATGCTTCCTAGGGGGATTAACATCCCATACTTTGAGGCAGGAGTTTGCTTGCCGAAAGCCCGAGGGGACAGAGGAGATGTATAACAGGGCCATCGCTATGGCCGAGTAGAGCCCGCATTTATGGCCGATGCCCGCAGGAGCGTAAGGGAAAGAATCGAGCCCGCTCATGACCCTCGTCATCACTCAGGCTACTCGGGAAACAATGGTGGCCGAGGTAGAGGCAGACCAAGAGGCATGCCCAACTTTAAAAGAGGCGATGACAGTGCTTTCACCCCTTTGATCGCACCGAGGACTGAGATATTGCGGGCAGAAGCTTTGCCTCCACCACCTCCACTGGAGAGAAAACCTTACGAGGCGAACAAAAAGAAATGGTGTGGATACCATGAAAGCCACGGGCATTCTACAGATGACTGTTTCCAGCTGAAGAAAATAATACAACAAAAGGTGGAGGCCGGGGAATTGAAGAAATGGATCACGGGGTCCAGCAGTAAAGAAGAAGCCCCGCAGGGAAATATTCAATACGTCAGAGACAATGATGCAGACGGGGAAGGACGTTACGACATCCAGTACATAGGAGAGGAAGCCCCAAGCAATACCCAGCTTTCCGCCCAGATCAGACGATTGGAAAAAGTATTCCTGATACCCACTTATCCGCCCGAGCAAGAGGAAATGATCGGCTTCAGAAGGAGTGAACTGGCATCCACCATTTTCCATTCAACACAACCGTTAACAATCAAGATGGCTATTGGTAGAGCGGATATTGGAAGAGTCCTCATTGATACCGGGGCTTCACGGGACATACTTACTTCCATTGTTTAGAAGAAATGGGGATGTTCGAGGCGCACTTAACCCCATATACGGGCTTATTGGAAGGGTTCACGAATCATACGGTCTACGCAAAAGGGACCATTGACTTCGAAGTGACCATTGGAGAGAGGCCATTCGAGAAAACAGCCCGTGTCACGTTCATGGTGATTGATCTGAAATCCCAATACAACGCAATCTTAGGAGTGACCGCCCAGGCTGCCCTTGGAATCGTCGCATCAATCCCTCACCAAAAATCAAGTTCAATACCCCGGCAGGGATCGCGTGTATCGAGAATAAGCCCGAGCTCTTCCTCAAGGTAATAGAGAGGAAGAGGAAGGAGAGCGCAGCAAAGCAGAGACTGGGAAGCCCGAGGAGGCAAAAAAGGCCAAAGCAAGTGAAAAGGAGGTCGCAGGCACGGCCATGATCGGGACGTTGTCTTTCCACTCCACGAGGGCAGAATTCAAGCAGAGCAGGAGAGCCCGCCATATGGCCGCGGAAACCGAGCATGTCAATATCGTAATTGATTCACTGCATGACCGAGAAGTTGCAGATATCCGCCCTAATGATGCTTTGGAAGATGTGGTCATAAATCCGGCATACCCCGAGCAGACAATAAAGGTCGGGCTAGAAATCCCCGCAGAGGAAAGGAAGGTGTTGATAGAATTACTGAGAAGAAGCCTAGACGTGTTCGCCTGGACCGTAGAGGATATGGAGGGGATAAGCAGAGAGGTGATAGAACACAAACTGAATATCGATCCCACATTTACCAGGGTCCTCCAGAAAGAAAGATACTTTTCACCGGAGAAGAAAGCGGCGATCAAGGTCGAGGTAGATAAGCTGCTGAAAGCAGGAATCATAAGCCCGATCAAATATCCTGAAGTGGTTGGCCAACGTCGTCATGGTAACCAAAGCAAATGGAAAGTGGAGGATATGCGTGGATTTCACCGATTTGAACAAGGCCTGCCCTAAGGATTGTTACCCTCTTCCCCGGATCGATCAATTAGTAGACTCTATCGTCGGGCATAGGGTTGTTGAGCTTTATAGATGCGTACTCGGGCTACCATCAGATCAAAATGAAAGAGGATGACGTCCCCTCATGCGCTTTCTATGCCGCGGGCAAAACCTACACGTTTAACAACATGCCATTTGGCCTCAAGAACGCAGCGGTACGTATCAAAGGATGGTAGGAATCGTCTTTGATGATCAATTAGGCCGGAACCTGGAGGCTTACATCGACGATATGGTTATCAAGACCAAGGAGACCTCTCATGACATTGATATGGCAGAAACCTTCACCAACCTCCGGGAAAATAACATGAAGCTTAATCCCTCCAAGTGCGCTTTCGGAGTAAAGGCAGGAAAATTTTTGGGGTTCATGGTGAACCAAAGAGGGATCGAAGCAAACCCCGAGAAAATCACGGCGTTAATAAGCATGCAGCCCCCCAGATGCGTTAAGGAGGTGCAGAAGCTTAATGGCCGCATTACGGCTTTGGGAAGATTCATTGCTAAGTCAGCCGAAAAGTGCCTGCCTTTTTTCAAAACTTTGAAAGGAGGAAAAAAGGAGGGTTTTGAATGGAACGAGGACTGCCGGAATGCTTTTGAGCAAATAAAAGCTTACCTGGGAAAACCGCCGCTGTTGAGCAGTCCCGTTTTGGGTGAAGAACTCTACATTTTCTTGGCTGCAACAGATCACGCTGTGGCTGCGGTTTTGGTAAGGGAAGCGAACGACCTTCAAAAGCCCGTGTACTATGTCTCCAAAGCACTATCCGCGGTAGAAGGGCGCTACCTGAACATTGAGAAGCTGGCTTTCGCCTTGCTTATAGCCGCTCGGAAGCTGCGGGCATACTTCATCGCCCACCCAATCACGGTTTATTCGGACACCCCGCTGAAGAAAGTGCTCCATAAGCCCGAATCCTCGGGAAGAATGCTGTCATGGTCTATAGAACTGACTGAGTTCCAAATAACTTACTCCCCGCGAAAGACCATCAAGGCACAAGCACTGGCGGACTTTGTGGCAGAAACTACGTTTGAAATAAAGGAAAGCGAAGCGGACAAAGTCCAGCCCGATAAGGCAAAGAAAAGGCGGGGCAAGAAGGCCATGAATAATGAAGAAAGACCGGAGAATTGTTGGTCGTTAAGCGTTGACGGATCCTCCGGAAAAACTGTTAGTGGCGCCGGAATCCTATTGATCGCCCCGGAAGGTCAAAGGTTTATACGAGCCTTGAGATTTAAGTTCGCGGTCTCCAGCCAACCAAGCCGAGTACGAGGCATTGATAGCGGGCTTGGAATTAGCCGGGACATGAAGGTCTCAAATTGATCGTGAAGAGCGACTCACAGCTAGTGGTAAATCAGGTTAAAGGGGAATATGAGACAAATCACCCGGTGCTGCTCAAGTACAAGGAACTGGCCGCAAACCTGTTGGGGGAATTCGACTACCACGAGCTGACCCAAGTTAACCGGGCTGAAAACTCCGAGGCGGACTTGCTTTCGAGAATCACAAACGAAGACATCGCAAAGCTTAGTGTGGACTGTTGGATAGAATTTACGGAACGCCCGGCCATTGACAGGGTAGAGATCCACCGAATAGGGGAGCCCGAGAAGGATTGGGTAGACGAGATTATGGAATACATAGAGAAGGAAATCCTTCCCAGCGATTCGGATCGAGCAAAAGTTTTGAGAAGACAAGCCGCCAGATACAAGATCATTGATGGCGTACTTTATCGGAGATCCTTCACCAAACCGCTGCTGAGGTGTGTCAAGTCCGAAACAGTCACCAACTTGTTATACGAAGTTCACGAAGGCGTGTGTGGAGGACATCCCGGTGCCCGGACACTATCCGATAAAATCACATTCCTCGGGTATTACTGGCCGACAATGAAAAAAGATGCAGAGGAATATGTCCGCAAATGTGATCAATGCCAGAGATTCGCCAACATACCAAGGCAGCCATCCACGGAGCAGAGCCTGGTAGTCCCAACATGGGCATTTGATATGTGGGGAATTGATCTGATTGGGCCTTATCCCAAAGCGCCCGGCGGAGCGCAAATGGTAGTGGTCGCAGTAGATTATTTCACAAAATGGGTAGAGGCCAAGGCACTAACTAGCACGACGGAAGCAAGTATTATCAAGTTCATCCACGACCATATATTCTGTCGGTTTGGTTTGCCTCGGGCTATTGTCTCCGATCATGGACCTCAGTTCCAAAGCAAGTTTACGGCGGAATGTAAGAGACTCAACGTAGAACATCGGCAATCCTCCGTCGCAAGACCGCAGGGAAATGGACAGGCAGAGGCAGCAAATAAGTTGCTTATGACCGCTTTGCACAAAAATTTGAAGGGAAGAAGTGGTCGCTGGATGGAGGAGCTCAGTACTGCCCTATGGTTGTCCGAACCACAACGAGGAATTCAACAGGAGAAACCCCCTTTTCCCTTGACATATGGATCAGAGGGGTCGCGCCCGTAGAGGCAGCCCTACCCACCTACAGGGTCGCCCATTTTGATGAAACAAGGAATGAGGAAGCCCGGAGAAAAGACTTAGACCTTCTTGAAGAAAAACGGTTGGAAGCACGGGCAAAGATGGTCAATTATAAACAAAAGGCCAAAGTCCATCATGACAAAAGGGTGAACAAGAGGTCATTTTCCGTGGGAGACTGGGTCTTGAGAAAAGCTGAAGTCACGGGGAGACAGCCCGGATATAACAAGCTCTCGCCCAACTGGGAAGGGCCTTATCAGATTGCCCGCATAATCAAAGAAGGGACTTACAGACTCCTCACCAAAGAAGGGAAGGACTTGAAGAAACGCTTGGCACAGCGACCACCTGAAGAAGTATTACCCTTAAAGATTGTATTCCCCCCTGTTATTAGAAATCCGCCTAGTTTCTACCTTATGCATTGTAATGTTGATGTATGGCTCTATGAGCGGAAAAAAGATGAAAGATCAATAATATCATGTTTGTCCCATTAAAATAAAAGATCTTCCTAAATTCTCATGCACGATGCACGGTCATACGTCCTCGAGCTAGACCATAAGCCCGCCAAGGGAAATACCGTTGCATGAATTCTCATGAACGATGCACGGTCATACGCCCTCGAGCTAGACCGTAAGTCCGCCAAGGGAAATACCGTTGCATGAATTCTCATGAACGATGCACGGTCATACGCCCTCAAGCTAGACCGTAAGCCCGCCAAGGGAAATACCGTTGCATGAACTCTCATGAACGATGCGGTCATATGCCCTCGAGCTAGACCGTAAGCCCGCCAAGGGAGATAATAATGAAAAACAAACAAAGTGTTCGAGAAAGAACAATAAATGCTTGGCAATCCCAAGGCAGCCAACAATAAGGGCAATAAGACACAACGAAAGTAAACGGCAAGGAGATGTGGGGATCAAAAGAAGAGCAATTAAATACATTACCAAATCATGTCAAAATGGAGTCAAAAATGTTCAAATTCACGGAATCTAATACTATTACAAAAAGGCCCCAGGACGCAGCCCGGTTTGATCTTCAGCTGCCCGCGGCGTGTTGACTTCCACTTCTGGAACAGAATCAGAGGCAGTATGGTCAGCGACAGAACGAGCCAGAGCTTCAGAGGCTTCGGCTAGAGCGGAGGCAAAAGCTGAAAAGGGAAGAACAATACCTTAACGAAGGGGCCATTGGGGCCAAATACCTTCTCCAGAGCCGCGGCCAGAGACAAGGCGGATTCATCACCTGTAAACCGCAAATCATCTATCATTTTGATCAAAGGTTGAACGGTTGCGGGTGAAACCGGAGGCAAAGCATTCCGAACCACTCGGGCAAGGCTTCAAGCTGATGATCGGCAAAAGGCACTAAGGAATGACCGTTAAAGCATTCCGGATCCGTGGCCACGATGGAACAAAGGATAGTGATCTCTTGGGCAGTATATTTCCCAGTGGCCGCCAGATTCCGGGCAATAGTGTGCACTGCCTGTTCATATTGCTCATTGCCCGCGACGGATAATTTTTCAGAGTACTCTGCGGACTCTTTGAATTCAGCAACCGCCCTGCCCCTCTCCTCCTCCAAGACCCGCTCACGTTCATTCTCATAGCGCATTTGGTCAAGAAGTTTGCCGTCCAGCTCGTCCACTCTGTTGGACAGCTCCTCGGACTTCCTCCTCTCAGCCTCAGCCCGCTCTTTGGCTTCTCGAGCAGCGGCCAGTTCACTACTTAATTTAGATACCTCCTTGGCCGCGCTAACGACCTCCGCATCTTTTGCTTTAATTCCTGGCCGGCGCTCTCCACAGTCTTGTCAACTTTTGGACCTCCTCCCTCGCCGCCATCAGCTCATTATTCCTCGCCGCGATCACGGCGGCATCAGACTCGTGTTGGGTCCGCAGATAGATAACCTCGTTGGCAATCTGCAAATAATAAAGATGATTAGACTACGGTGCGGAGAGAAGCACGATATATACCCAAGTCAAAAACGAACCTCAGTCAAGCACAAGCACACGTTGCCCGCGGCGGCGATAGGATTCGAAGCAGCCAAAACCTTCTGCTGGTAATCTGGAAAATAGAGGCGGTGCATCAGCCCATCACCAACATAAGCATTAGCGCTCCGGCGGCTATGAAGATCCACCCCATAACCTCAGGGGCCTTGGCTATCTTAAGCCCGAACTCCCGGGCGCGCTCTCGATCCTCAATTGACTCCACGGGAATAGATTGGAGCATAGGGTCCCACTCGAAGGAGATAAGACCGTAAAATCGCCAGAGGAAGAGCCAACCCTCTGATATTTATCTCTCTGAGGGGACGCCGAATCCACGATAGCAGGGCGTTTCTTCGTGGGCTCGGGAGCAGATAGACCTACGCCAGAAGCCTGGGAAGAGTGGCCGGTTCCAATCACAGTTTTGCCGCGGCCAGCGCCTTGGCGGGGATTCGGAGGCAGGTTCCGGGTCAGTTGCGGCTGAGAGACCACCGCTCCGGACATATCAACCTTGTCCGTGACAGGGATCTTGACCCCAGGAGCCTCCACCCTTTCATAGCATCAGCTCTCTTTGCTTTTCAAGAGCCGCGGCTTTCCTAGCCGCGATCTTGATCTCTGCTGCGGACTTAGGAGGCATCGTGTCGGTTGGGTCTGCGAACAAGAACAACAGTCAGATAGATAAAAACAAAGCGAAAAAAGACAAGAAAAAATAGTATGAAAGTGTACAATGAAAGAGAACGAGTAAACCAGGGTCTGGACAAGTCTCCCCGAATTACAGGCAGAGCAATCAGAAAGGAAAGCAAATGATTGATGAACTTTCCAATCAGGATCTCGCAACAGAGGGGCCATGATAACCCTAGGCTCGGGGCCAGAAACGCGCCTCGGGGCCACCCCGGCGAAGGTCAAGAGCTCCTCGTCGCTAATAATGCTGAGACGTCGTAAACTTGAGGAGTCTCCACAACGGACTGGTCGTCCTGGGTAACCCTCTTCGTAAACCGAGCAAGATAGTCCTCCATCGCCGCGCTCAGCTCTCGGCCTTCTTCCGGATCAGGAAAGTTTTGGCGGGACATCGAAATCGGCGCTAAATTGTCAGGACGAGGGAATGGCCAGCCTAAACGGTTCTGAATAACGAAGGGATATCTTTTCCACTGATCGAACTTGTTAGTAGCAGCGGAAAAAATCTTCTCAGACCGCGGTTTGGTCTTTAAGCTCAAGCAGCCCGCAGTGACTTGATGGGTGAAGTAAATATGGAGCGCGGACAAAGAAGGCTCATACCCCAACATGCGGCTTACGACTATAAAGGACACCAGATAGGGAATGGCATTCGGGGTCAAGTCCATAAGGAGGCAATGGGTGAACTCAAGAAATTCACAAAGAAACGGATCCAAGGGAAGGCGCAGCCCGTTTTCGAACTGAGCAGGGGTAGAATATGCAGGCAAGGTTCTCGGCCCGGATCAAGGGAGGAGTCATTGATCTCCCACCCATAAGAGAGTATTCTAATATCAAGACCGTAGACGAGATAGACTTTGGGGTCGACGCGGAACTGCGACAAATACTCATCACCATCATCCTCCTCGCTCTCGTCCCTCAAACCCGCGCCAGAGCTAGACGCACCTGCTTGACTGGTCCTCCTGTTATCAGGGCCCTCGGGAAAGGAATCTACGATCCTAACAGGGGAACGAAGCAAGTTGACCTTGCGAGCAGTATCAGGGGCCAACCTCTCCAGTTGCCCGCGTGAGTCCGACTGGTGATTATCTGAGAACCATCTCCCCAGATCATCCCGGGCAGGTTCATCCATAAGAATTCGTCGCCATCATCAGCCCGCTCTGAAGCATCCCCGCTGCTGGTCACTTCAATCACCCCAGCACCGCGGAAACTTCGCGGTTATGGCCTTGAACGGGCAGATCGTCATCTAGAGGGACATCCAACCAAGACTGAGCATTAGAGCCGCTTGCAGACACGCGGTCTCCACCTAATCTCACCAACCTTCTAGCGTTACCGGCCATATCTACATTATCGGGGAATCGAGTTAAAACCGCTTTCACAAAAACCCCTAACTGTTCCTCGCCCCCTATTACCCTCATTCTCCCCGAGTCAAAATGAACTGAGGGGCCTGTCTCCCACAGCAGGGGTAGGATCCAAGAGTCCCACTCATAGACTATCCCTATGGTCATAAAAGCATCCCGGGAAAGCCTTTTCCAGGCATTTATCAGGTACCGGTAAATCCCTCCCGTTCGTCGACAACAACCGAAAAGGTCCGGACGAAGCATTCTCCCCAGGTCCAATTCATCCATAATCACAGTCAGAGGTTTTTTCAACAAAACTTTAAAAAATCAAAGATGGACCCAGAATTCCTAAGAAAGAGACAAGTTAACCGGTTAGAAATCAGTGATTCGGTGGTTAAAAGTTAAAAGCTTGGTTCGTGATGTTATAAGTTGTGAAATCACGGCGTGTTAAGTTTCTACCCCCGATGAACGGTGGAGAGGACCGAAGGCGAAAAGTTAGCAATCAGAAACCAGCGACGAAAATAAAAAGGGAAGCACTACATGTTAAATCGATCGAGTTAAGGAAACGGAGGAAGCAAATCAACGTCGTTATCAGCAATATTTCTCTCAAGAGCGATGGCCAAAGATTAAAAATACCGAAGGTCTTTGAATAAGCCAGTTAGGGTTATTTATACCCCCAGAATGGGTCGGGTTTGTCCAAAAATCCGGAGCAACCCGGCATAGACCCGGAAAACGAAGAGGCGGGAATCAGCTTTTTTCGAATTCCAATGACGGTTCGCATTTAATGAGCGTGCTCCTTGTCATATCAAGGACCTGACAGCTACGTCACTAGCCTGACTCGAGGGGCCCACTGTCCTGTCATCAACCACCATCGTAAGACTCCCGTCCCATGATATTCCGTGCCCGTATTTACTACAGTTTGTCCGGGCCGAGACATGGAAGTGTAACTCCTCGTGCCGCTCATAAATAAGCTGACCCTCGGAGTTAGGGGCCACTGATAAGACCGAGCATCGTAGACCGGACCGGACCCGGTTCAAAGCCAGTACAAGCGAGCTCGACCACATCGAACCGGATAAGCCCGCAATCGAGTAAGCCCGAGAGAGCCGGGCTTCCTGATAACCATAACCGAGGTAGCTCTGCCTCCCGCTATCCTTAGGGTCCCGTGTTGATCACTCAACTCCTGCCCGGAGCCCGTAGCAGCCAGCTGTCACAACGTACCACAGACGTTACCTGTTCGTACCTGACATACCATAACAGTTGGTGGTGGAACCATGTTTCCCTGACAACACGCCACGTTCCCAGCCACTCCCCTGGCCTTGCCAATGAGGACCTGCGACGTGTCCATCCGGTACAAGGGTGGTAGAACCTTAACCTACCTCCACCTTCTACTCATATAAATACTTCTATCCGCCCCAAAGGCCAAGGTACGTGCTCTATCCTATTCACACACACAAGGTCTCATTGAGCCTTCTTCTTAGGTTTTCCTCAGAGATCTTACTCTCACACCCGAGGGCCTAAGCCGGATTCCAACCCGGTCTTGGTCTTAACGGTGTTCTTGTTTGTGTTGTGATCAGGATCAAGAGACAGCTATATTGGAGTTCTACCTCCGTGACCCCAGAAAGGCAGGGTGTCATCACCCTCCACCCAACGGCTCCGATCAAGGCTACAAGGCGAGCGGTTTGGGTGTGCGGCTAAGATGATTTCAATTTTTTTTGGGTCCCACACGAGTTTGGATACATCTCAACCGTTGGGTGGAGCTAAAATGAGGTGGCTCCAATCTCCACCATTGGGTGGAGCTAACCGCCCGGTGCAACGGTTCGAAATCCGTTTATTCATTCAAGCCACCCTAGTTTGAGTCTCATTGGCAGCGCAGTAACTTTTTATTCTTTCTCTTTTTTATAAGTTAACAGCTTTTTGTTCTGTTTTATTTTTACAAGTTCAATAATTTTTCATTTCATTAGACTCACTAATTTGACCTAAACTCTTATCTTGAAGTTTTCTTTGGATATGTTTTTAAAAATAAAAAAAAATAAAACATTTGACTTGAAGTACAGTGTCATGAAAGCACTTGCCAGCATTTCTCTTAATATTCCCAATAACTTAAATTTTAATTGAAAAAAGAAACTTCATTTGATTTTTTACTTCCCTAGTCCATAAATGAATGTCTAATTTTGACACTCTAGATTTCGGCATGTCTAAGTATTTCTGCTTTACACTTATATAAACTTCAAGTTTTTCAAGTATAATTATATGTGATTTTTTTTTTTTTGAAGAAAATAATTATTTATGAGCAATGTTATTCTAAAAAGAAGCATTTATTTGGGACAAAATTCTTTTTAAAAAAAATAAAAATAAAAAACAGACATATAGAATAGAACGGAGGAATGGTACTTTTCATTGCTACTTTAATTTTGAAGAAGTCATCACTCAAGAGAAATTCCTTTTGTTGCGATTTTTCGTGCTGATAATGTAACGTGTCATTGGAAAGAAAATTTAATGTGTAATCTAATTACATCTAGACATGCATTAATTTGATGTAGTAAATCTAATATGGATATCTTCAAACATTCATGTAATCACGTTGATCACCTACATTTGGTTATGTAAATTGTAAATTAAAGGTTTGTTGAATTCCTTTTTTTTTTTTTTTTTTTTTTTTTTCTGAGTGTCTTTTGAAAGAAACTAGTTCATTCATAAGTTATAAAAAGTCATGTTTTTAACCCTTAAACCCCAAACCTAAAACCCTAAACACTAAACCCTATAAAAACATGAATTTTTATAACTTATGGAAAAACTAGTTTCCCCCAAAATTTTCTCTTTTTTTCTTGGTAAATTTCAAGTTGCCAAATGGTCAAATTGAATGAATATACTCCTTCCGTCCCACCTCACTTAACACCCAAGAGGTGGACATAATAACTAAAGAAAAGAATAAAAATAAAGAAAATGTGTGGTAAAAAATGAAGAGAGAGAATGAGTGGGGTAAAAAGTAGTGTTGGTTGAATAAAATAAGTGGTGAAAAATGAAGAGAGTGAATGAATGGTGGGTTAGAGTAAATATAAATTTTTTTAAAAAAAATAGGCTATTTTGAGAAGTGTCAAGTGAGCTGGAATGGACCAAAATGGAAATAAGTGTCAAGTGAGCTAGGACGGAGAGAGTATATTCTGTGTGACGTAATAAATGTAGCATTTTTTGTCAAAATAAATAAATAAATATAGCACTTTTAATTACGTAATAAATGTCGCATTTTCTATTGTTTTAGTTTGATCCAAAATAGATGTCTCGTCTTCATAAAAGCAAACAATCTTAATACAGATTAGTTTTACTACAGTAGTACAAGTAATATACAAACAAATATAAAGTATTTTTAAAATCATTAACAAGTCATTGGAAGGAGTATATTACAGAGAGGGTAATGTTACTTCTTCATCCGTGGAAATCATCAACATCACAAATAGATTTATCCAATCAACGAAATCCATAAACAAATTGAGGAATGAAACCCCACGAAACAGATGCATCGAACAAATGAAGAAACAACCAAAGATTAAAAATAAAACTGGTGGAAATGTGAGGAATTACCAAAAAAAAAAAAAAAAAAAAAAAAAAATGAGAAAACATTACTTATTAACTTCTAAAACCAAAGGCAGACCACTTTCTTGAAGCCTCTTTCTTATTATTAGTCCTCTTAGAGTTCGGATCGATGAGGTTCTCCAGGGACTTAGCTTTCTTGTTGCGGGACCTGCCCGCTTCTTCAGGAGCTCAGCTAGCCTTTTCTTTTCATCATCAAAATCGGGATTTGCTGTTCCTAGCTTCTCCTCTCTCAATTTCAGAACATATTCCAATATCTCAATTGCATCTTCCACTCTGTATTATCACAAGGAAATAAGTGTCACGTCACGTAGCTATTTTTAGAAAAAGTGGAAAAAAAAATCATTACCATAATACCCTGTTTTCCCAAAATTTCGTCTAATGA